>PVIA01014172.1:0-28317 GCA_004024845.1 Tonatia bakeri
CGGCGTGGAGCCTGCCCCCCCCCACCGAGCGCCCGAGCCTGGCCCGTCTCAGCCCTGTGCGACCTCCCAGGCCCGGGAGCTCGCACCCGGGCACGGAGAGTCCCGGAGCAGCGGGAACGTGTTCATTCTCCAGATAATCAGAGGCCCCGATAAAATAAAGCTCCGGCTGACGGACACCCGGCAGACAGGGCTGTTAGTTTACGCGGGGTCCGGGCAGAGCCGGCTGGAAAATTTTGATCACTTTAATTTACTGTATCCAGCGTGCTGCTGCACCCGGCAGCCCCTTTTATCAAGCCCTGTGAGGCGGTATTGATTTTTTTATTTTCTATGTAGGATAAGAAGACAGAGAGTTAGGAGCAAGAGTGAATGAAGAACTTTCCTCAGATTGCTGCTTCTCGGGCTTATTGCTTCCTGTCGTTTGTGGTTTCAGATGACGTCCGGTGTGTCAGGGTTGCTTGAAGCAATAAACGGGGTGAATAACAATGGAAGGGCCGGACGAGAAAGATTGAAACAGGAGAGGGAGGCGGCGGAGAGAGGGAGGCCACAGAGTCGGAGAAAAAGGCGTCGGCAGCGCCGGCCGCCCCGCACTCAGCCCTGCGAGGGGCGGCCCAGTGCGGCGGGTCCCAGCCAACCGCAGGGAGTCCAAGCCTTGGTCCTATTAGTGTTATTTTCTTTCTGCAATGGACGAGAATGCCCCCCGTGCTCCCCTGTGCCCAACAAGAGAGCACAGGCCAGTGCACAGGCCTGTGCAAGCAGACCCTGGGGGTGGGGCCTGGGGGTACAGGGTGCCGTCCTGGCATGTCCCACCCTGCAGCCCCTCTGGAGGTGGGCCCGCCGGGAGCCGCCTGGGACGCAGGAGGCTGCCGCCTGTCACCGCCCGGCCTGGATGAGGGCCGCCCACGCGCTCGCTCAGCCCGCACCCACCCAAACAAAGGCTGCAATGAATTTCAGGACGTGAAACGGACGTTGTCACCAGGGAGCAGTGTTTGCACAGTGTCAGTGCAGGTGTGCAGACAGGCACACTCACACGTGCGTGTGCACACAGACATACACATGGACGCCCACATATGCACACACATGCACACAATGATACACACATGCACACACACTTGTGCATGTGTGTGTACACGTGGGCACACACAGGCATCCGGGGCTGGCGTGCAGACCTCCTTGGTTTCCCAGCCCTGCACGCCCTGGCCCTCAGCGCTGCAGTCTCACTCTGGAGACAGGGGCCGGCGGTGACGCGGCCCGTGAGCAGGCCACACGCGGAGCGGCAGGGCGAGGCCCAGAGCAGGTGCCGGGGAGTGCTCGCCCCCTCAGTGAACGCGGGGTGGCGGCAAGCAGGGTCTGTGGAGTCCTGGTGTGAGATTCCCTGGCACAGCTGTTCTGGTAGGCTGTGCCACGGAATCGAATGGGGTGTGAACGGTCCTTGAACTAGACAGACTCCGACGTCTTCAGGGTCACGGCCGACGTCGGCTGCAGAGAGCTCATCCACGCAGCCCAGGCGAATCGGTCCTTTGGTCCCGAACATACTGGGAGGGCGCTGGTGGACTCTGCCCCCAGAGGCGTGCACCCACAGCAGAGGTCACCATGGCTGGACCGGCCCCGCTGACTTGCGTGGGGCAGGTGGACCCGGCCCCTTGTGGATCCTGCGGCTCTGCTCCACCCTGCGTCCTCTGCCTGTTTGCCCAGGTTTCTCGGCTCAGCGGGGCCCGGAGCCCAAGTGGATGGTGAGCCGCGTGTGTGTGTGTGTGTGTGTGGTGTGTGTGGTGCGTGTGTTAATAGAAAAGTTAGAGGGTGAGGCGATGTCGCAACAGAAAAGCACAAGGCCTCTCGTGTCGCGTCTCGTGGAAGCAGCCGTGTGCCGCTCTCTCTGCAGGTGGGACGAGTCTCGGGGAGACAGACGCCAGGTGCCTGACGGGGACTCAGAGGTGCGCTGGTGACACCGTCTCGCACGCGGACGCAGCGTTAAAGTGTGAGTGCGGGGATTGGCGAACGATCCCCGAAGGCGGAGACGTCCCTTCCCCCCCGACTGCAGGAGGGCCTGGGTGCACTCTTTGTGACTTTGTGATTTCCTCCCCGACTTTTGCAGGCCATTGTTACAGTCAGAATGAATCGCCTATCACAGCCCGCGGCTGCCTAGTGAGAGGCAGGTTTGGTTCGGGCGAGAAGCACCGCTCCTCGGGCAGGTCGTCACGAACCCTCCCAAAGAGGGGGCTTGGCTGTGTTTGAAGGTCGCATGGCGGGCCATGTTCCCGGTGCCACTAGTTACAAATCCACTTCATTTTACAGCGGAAGAGCCTCACAAGGTGACCACATCCCCTGTCCCCTGTCCCCCACGCCCCTGGCTCGCCCGGTGACATCCCTGGAACCGAGTGGACGCAGTGGGGCTGGGGAGCCGAGACTGGGTGTCCCCCGGGCGGGAGGCACAGGGGGCTCCCGTCCGACCCCAGAAACAACGTCCCCTGCCTCTCCCCCCACATGCTCAGAGCCCACGCTCTGCCTGAAGTGCAGGCAGCACCCGACAGGCTGTGTTTGCAAAGGGGCTTTGAAAATGTCCAAGCGCCGTTTGGACGTCGCAGGACTTCCTGCCTGTGCCCCCCGTCTCCCTGACTCTGCGGTGGGAGTTCAGTGCACTCGTTTGTCCATCAGCCTGCGGTCCGTGCGCCCAAATCCACAGTTCCCGGGAGGGTTAACATGTCGAGTGGACTCAGGGTCACTAACGTTCTCTCTGGAGGTCTGACCCTGCAGGCCCAACGGGCACCCTCAGAAACTGGCGGCCGGAGATCCGCACAAAGGTGACAGCAGAGGTGGAGAAAGAGTGCTGCGGTGACAGCCATGCTGACTGGGGGTGCAGAAAGGAAGGCTGTTCTCCAAAAGGTGTTCCTTCCCATTGGAAATACAGACCTGAGCGTTCGCCCCAGGACAAGCTGAGGGGGGGAAAAACCCACTGAAAATGGAAGAAACGGCTTCAGTTTACCGAGGTTATTTCTGAGCAGCAACGCAAAGATGCAATGGAAATAATTTAGACATATGGATAAGAACCTTCAACATCAATAGTGCTGGGAGAAATGAAACATATGCTGATGGAGTCACACAGAATTGAATTTCATACAAATGCTGGCAAATCTATATCAGATTATCACAGCAAAAACTTCATTTTCATTGATTTATAATGTATTATTATTGTCTCCGCCAAACTGCGGCAGACAGCCGCGCGGCAGCTGCGGAGTGCCTTAAGGGTAAATAAGGGCGTGAGCCAGCGCCGGGCGGGTGCGGGAGCCCATCGCTCGGGGCGGCAGGTGCGCGCCGCGTCCTTGGCTGGCCGCTTCCCGTGGCCTCAGATCTTTCTTTGAGGCCGTGGGTGGCGTGGGCTGTCCGTCTGGTATCTACACGGGGATGGGGGGAGGAGGAGGAGGTTTTGAGACCCAGGGACCTTCAGCAGCACCAGCAGGCCAGCGCCGTCCGCTTCCACCTGCCGCTGTCTGTCTGTCTGTCTCCACCTCCGTCCCGTCTCTACGGACCAGAAGAAGCTCTTACCACGACCACCGCCACCACCACCGCCGCTTCCAGGGGGCGGAGCCCCTGGTGGCCACGCCCCGTGGGATTCGGGGCACGCACGTCTCGCGCTTTCCAAGCGTCCCTGGGACCCAAGGGTTCTCGCCCCGGTTCCCGAGTCTTGCTCCTCTGATTCGGGGCTGAGTCCCCGAGGCCCAGGCGGCAGGGAGGCGCGCCCTTTGGAGAAGGGGTCACGTGAACAGTTACTTCGGCAAAGCCCACGGGCTTTTCTCAGAAACAGAAGTGAACGCACAGGCGCCGCAGGCCCAGCGGCCCAGATGCGAGGTGAGGCCTGCGGCTGGCGTCTGGGAGAAACGCGGCCTTGGTGCCGGAGGGACCCGGCACAGCACCCGAGTCCGCACTCTTGGAGGTCCCGCCTCCAGGTCTGCGCTGTCCCCCAAATGCAACCGGGCCTTCCGTCCTCTCCTCCTGAGACCCTGGGGACGACGGGCTTTCTCAGCCTGACAGTTTGCTCACTGGACATCCTGTGCTGGGCTGGGCTGAACGACTGGCGGGCTCCCGCGGGCCGGCACCAAGGCCAGAGCCCCTGCCCACACTGGCCTCGGGCCTTGCGGCCAGGGCCGGGCCGCATCCGGTGTGACAGCTGCGAGCCCAGGACTGAGCACCGTTGAGCAGCGGCAGCGGCTGACCCCGGGGGCCCTGAGGTCACTGAGGGCTGCGCACAGCAGGGGGAGACTGCGGTAGAGGCTTCGGTGCGGCGGGTCCTCACGTTCGGATGAACGCGGAGGCCGTGGGAGCTGGGCGGTCAGAGGAGGACAGACGGACCCAAGGCTGGAGATGGAGGTGGAGGGCGGAGAACGGGCGGGGTCCCCCCTCCCCGAGTGTGGGTGAAGGCTGTGGTCCAGGCCTGCGGGGTGGCCTGTGGCTCAGGGGCGGGAGGGGAGGGGAGGGGGCTCCGAGGTGGCCTTTGACCTTGCAGGAGGGTCGTGCCATCAGGCCTGAGGACCCAGAGCTGGGTCCCGTCTGCACATCCCCAGTGTCGGCCGGGGCGGGGGTGGGCGGGTGGGCGTCGCAACTGAGTGTGACGGGAACAAAAACCTCAAAGCCCCCGCCCTCGCCGGCCCTCAGATCCGTGCGCGCTCGCGCGCACTCTCACGGATCCAGGCGCACGTGTGTGCCGCCCGCTCACCGCACCGGCCAGGGTCGGGAGGAGCTGGCGATAGAGAGGGAGATTGGGGAAACAGTCACAGTTTAACTGGAATCATTAATTAGCCAGGACTGGCGGTTCCCGGGGCGGCATCTGCAGCAGCCCCCGAGTCTCACAGTTAAACCACATTAACCCGGGAATTCCTTTCAGGAAAGGGGTCTGGCTGCGGGGCACTCACGCTTCCCCCCCCCCGTCAGGCTGCGGGGAGAGCAGGTTTCCAGTGGGCAGCACCACCCGCCCCCAACGCGGGGCCGCAGCGGAGGCCGAGTGACGTCACGGTGAGGCCGAGTGACGTCATGGCGAGGCCAAGTGACGTGAGTGCATGGCTCGGAAAGTGCGGACTCGGAGCTTTGGCCTCTGGTCGGCGGCTACAGTCGTTCGCACGAGGACATCCCGGTTTTGAGAAGACGTCACGGACGCCCCACCGCGTGAATGCGTCTCCGTCGGCGGGAAACCGAGTGGGGCGGGGTTCGCGTGTGCGGGTGGGGCTCCTGGGCGCCTCTTCGCTTTCCTTCAGCTTCTCACCCTTTGGGGAGAAGGGAGAAACTTGACCTCGTCCCCGCGGCTCCTCGGAGGTCAGCGGGTCCTGTGCAGGCGGCCGGGGCGCGGCGTCCAGGGGGCGTTGGCTGCGTGGGAGACACTCGTGGGTTCCCTCTGCTCTCCCGCTTCATTAGAGAAACCCTCGGTCAGGGCTCGGGGGCGCGCGCGGCGCCTACTCCCGCAGGTCGTTCGCTGCGTGGCCTCGGCGCCAATCTGACGCCTGCCAGGCGACTTCGTGGACTCTGGAGCAGTTTCGTTTAACCTGCCCCGGCTGCGCGCCTCGGCGACGCTGCGCCTGTTGCGGGGGGCGGCCCACAGCGTGGTGGCTCCTCACCCGCCGCCCCGCACAGGCGGAGGCCTCGTCTGCCCGGCCTGGTCGGCAGATGCCCGCGCACCGGGCAGCTGGGTTCCGCCTGCAAGGCCGGGGTGCTGGGGCCTGCTCGCTGCTGCGTGGGGTGCCCCCTGGGGAGCAGCCCCCATTCCGACTGTCAGGGGTAAACCCCCACAAGCAGGTGCGGGCGTTATCTGCAGACGCTGCCTGAAGCGTCGATCCCCTGCAGCGCCCGGGGCACGGACCCGGAGGCAGTGCTGGATCCCGTCGTGCTGGGCGGGAGAGGAGGCTCAGGGGGTTCTGGACCAGGTGAGCCTCACCTGGTGGAGACCGGGCGGGTGCAGCAGCGCAGCTGGGCGCTGACCCTGTGTCTTGGCCACTTGATTCTGCCCGATCGCCTGCCCCCGCCCTCGAAGGATCAAGGGAGCAGCTTTCCTGCCGCCCTGTGCATCCGCAGTCCGTTTTCCACGGTCTTGCCCTTTCGGCACAAAAGGGAACATGGAGGCACACAGAGGAAACAAGCTGCACTGAAACACTGTCGTCAGGATGGTGGAAACAGGTTGGTGTTTGCAACATCTCCTGTGAAAGCGGGGCCTCGGCTGCCATGGCTCGGTGGGTCGGGTGTTGTCCTGCGCACTGATGTGTGAGAGAAACATGGACCCGCTGCCCCCCACACGGCCCCAACCAGGGGCACAGTCGCAACCCAGGCGTGTGCCCCGACTGGGAATGGAACCCGTGGCCCTTTGGTTTGCAGGCTGGTGCTCAGTCCACTGAGGCACACCAGCTGGGGGGAGACATTTCTTGATAAAGTGTCTGACGTGAATTACAGGGAACAGAATATAAATATTCACAGGGCTTCTCGATTTGAAATGAGAGAAAAATAAACTTGAGGTTCATAGAACCTTCCCTCCCTGTAAGAAATAAATAAAATGCTTTAAAGAAAGGAAAACAAAGTGAGAACCTGTGTGTGCATCCAACTCGTGGTTGTGCAACGAGCCCCAGCTGCCGGGCTCGCAGCCGCCCGAGCTTCACGGGGCATCGGCAGCATTCCAGGTCACCCACACGGCCTGGGGCCGGGTGGGGGCCGGGACCCTGTGCCCACGGCCTCCTGGTCTCCCAGGGACGTGCGGAATCCCGGCGGGAGGCCGACCAGCATGAAGAGGCGCCTGCCCGTCTGTGTCCCTGGGCTGTCCGAACCCGGAACCTCTACTGGGGGGCACCCACAACAGGTGGGAGACGGGCGGCGGGAAGGCTGGACGGCTGGTTCTAGGGCCGGCCACGCCCCCCAGGCTGGGAGTGCGGGGACCTGTGCTGCGTGCAGGCAGGTCCGGGCTCCCGACTCCAACGGGCACGGCGCTGGCCCCTCTGTGTGCCACGCTCCCCTGACGCAGGAGGGGGCAGGTTCCCCCGTCCTGCTGGGACACTGGCCCTCGCAGCCCTTCCTTCTGGCCCCGGCGAGCTGGGGGGGCAGCCGCGTGGCTTTCTCTAGGGGAGAGCAGCTTCCACAGCTTCTGGGGGTGGGGGGGCTGGTGACCCCGACACTGACAACGTGCTGCAATGGACACGGGCTTTCGGCCGGTTTTTGTCGTTGGTTATTACAGCAGCGCCGTCGTTTTGGAGATGATTTTACTGGCTTCATTTTGAGAATGTTTTGGGCAAGTATTTGTCTCCTTGCAGTGAAGAACTGTGACGAATGAGGCTTCCTCTACCTCCGGCTCCCCATCCTGCTCAAGTCGGGGGACCGGGGGCAGGACGGGTGGGGTGGGGCGGGACAGGAATCCGGGGCAGCCCAGGAGGGTGAGGAGGAGCGGTCCAGAAAGCTCTCCCATGGCCACTGCTGGGCACGTAAATACTTCGTGCCCTGACTCACCGATTCTGCGGGTGTAATAAACATCTCACTGAGTCACAGCCCCCCCCCCATGTCTAGAAAGGAGGGTGTGATAATTTGCGAACATGTAGGGGTCGATCATTTTTTGAAATTCGGCCACCTGTTTTGGGGGTCACCGACTAGACCTCGCACACCGAGGCTGTGTCCGTGCTGTGAGTGCCCGGCAGAACTGCTGGGAGGAACCGCTGGGCGGAAATGCTGGGCTGTGCCGACATCACTCGACAGGCACGCGGCCGTGTACTCACCGGCGCAGACCCCGCATGCTGGGCGGGGCGGGGACCACGGCTGGGCTCCCTGGCCAGTCGGCGTGGCAGCTCGGCGTGGGCGTGTGCGCCTCGGAGGTGCGCGGGGGGCGTTTTACTCGGCGATCAGTCACACATTCCTGTCCTGACTCGTTCCACAAAAGGGCTTGAGGTTTTGTCTGAAACAACAAAACGTTGAAAACAAAGCAAAACGTCAGTGCAAAGGGAGAAAAAGGGCAGACGTGGATGGTTCGACGTGGAGGAAGGTGTCCCCGAAGCTGAGCCGAGAAGCCCCAGGTACGTCCAAGGTCCCGGGAAGGCTGCTGGGTGCTTCCCAGGGGTCAGCGCACAGGGCGGCTGGTCACTGCCAAGACCCCGTCTGTCTAGGGGTCATCTGCGGGGTCAGAGGGTTATCTACTTGTCTGCCTTCTTATGTGGCAGTGAGCTATGCATGTACACGTATGAACACGTATGGCACCCGCTGCCCACAGGACGCAAACATTCCAGCTGATGTGGGAGGGACAGGACCACGGGCCCCGTGAACAGGATGTTGTGTTTCTCATCCAGCGTGTGATCTCCGCCCACATCTCGCCAAAGGCTGAGCCACAGTAACCGTTTCCTTCCCCGTGTTTCCAGGGGGCCTGAGGGTGCAGCTCAGCCAACTCGGGAGAGGCGGCCTGTTCCACGGCCAGTGTGGCTCAGCGCCGAGCCGGGCGGCTCCTGGTGCGGGGGGTCACAGGGACCTCGCCGTCCTCACGGCCATTTTCCCACCACGGTAATGGAACAGCCGGTCCACGGCCACCGCAGCCATTTCCGTCTGCTTCTGCTGGCGAGTGTGCTGTTTAGGAAGGCACGCCCGGGGCTGCAGATCTGGCGCCTGTCGTGAGGGGTGCGATCGGACCTCAGTGAATCGCTGTATTCTGTGTTGAGCTTCTCAGGCCACATACGCTGATTACGAAACCTAGGTGGGTGAACTGGGAAATCCACATGTTTTCAGGACCTTGACACCATAGCACTCCACGCTTTATTTGCCAAAGGAATGAAATTTAATATATGCTTTTAAAGCTTTTAACATTTGCATATGAAGAATGGAAAATGCCCTATTTTACACGAAGGCATAGCCTCTTAAATGTCACTCTCCACTGACGCTCATTCAGAAGCGCGGCGATGTCGTCAGAAGCCCAAGCACCTGTGTCTAGGAAACCGTGCCCGCATTTCCTCAGGTTGTGTGAGTTCCAGTGGAATTGCAGCAGGTCTAAATTAAAGTATAAATCTCCAGCCCAGGAACCATCTCTGCATCACGTCTCACCGAAGTGTGCGCATTGCTGATACTCAATTAACTAATAATAATAATAACGGCAATAACAGTGGAGCAATATTCACCCTCCATTTGGCCACACGCTCTGCCTGCACCAGGCTGTCGGAGCTCACTGCGTCGGAGGCGTGTCCTCGTGGCGGAATCGGAGTTAGCGGCAGGAAGGGGACCCCTCTGCTCGCCCCCCATCTCATGCCTTAAATGCTCGTCATTATGGATTCATTTTCAGCTTCGGTGCGTCCCAGAAATTAATCTGACATAAATTTCTCTGTAAGGCTCTGGGAACTTTCATTCCAGAGGCAACGTCACAGCAGAGCTGGGCCCGCAGGCGACACTCGCTCCCGGCAGACAGAATGCAGGTCCAACACACCCGCCGGGGGTGTTTTTCGGGGATGGCTCTGATTCAGCAAATGTTTTATTTTGCATTTGCCCCTCACCTCATTTCGCAGATGCTGAGCTCCTTCTGAGCAGGGACCCCTTGTCCCGAGGCCACCCCGGCCTGTCTGCAGGGTCTCGAGGCGGGAAGGTCACGGGCCAGGTGCTGGGGAGCAGCTTTCTGCACTGGATCCCGGCTTCATGCTCAGCGGTTCTCACCTGGCCGCCCCGTCAGTTCTGTGCCGACGGAGGCTTCTTCTCTAGGTGTTTTGTTCTCCCAGAGGTGGGTGCCGAGTGGCACCGACCTCCTCCCCTCCCCCACAGGGCACCGGCTGGTCCCATGGAGGGCGGCCAGCACCGTGGTGGTTGCTGAGTGTGCCCCCTCCCCCGGCCAGAAGGCTCTCCGTGGTTTCAAGTACGAGAGGGTCCCTCTGTGCTCGGGGGAGCAGCTCCGAGATCACTAGCCAGTCACTCAGCAAGTTTATTGAACAATGGCATGTGCACCGTCCTCCCGAGGAGCCAGAGCCACGCCCTGTCCTCGGTGGACCTGGTCTGTGGTTTCCGTGGCTCTGTGACGGGCAGAATGTTTTCCATGTTCTGCAGCTGGTTGGCAGGTGGACGGAAGAGACTTGAGGACACTGGGAGCCGCTGAGAGGTTTCAAGTGGGGGGGCATGAAATGAAGTTTGTTCTAGAATATTCTATATGACTGGGAAATAAATTGGGGGCTGGAATGGTGGGACAGGGGCTGCAGTTCTGCAGGGAGGCCGGGCAGCAGGCAGGCTGGTTGTGCCACCCAGACAGAGTGGGTGGATGTTGGCGTCGGTCGGATACAGAGCCCACGGAGGGGATGGACCTCAGGGGGCTTCTCGGGTCCCTGCGGTGGCCCCTGTGGGTCCTGGTGGCAGTTCTTCCAGAGGAACAGGGTACACGGAGCCCAGGACTGAAGATCTTTCTTCCTTCTTCCGGGGCCAGCGGGAGGGCGGGCCTCACGGGGCGCACCTTCAGTCAGGAGCGCGGCGGGTGCCCTGGGCTGCCCGTGTTGTGCGTGCATGTGTGCAGGCCTCTTTCTCGCCTGACCCTCACCCTGCTCCTCTACCGTGGACGCATGACACGGGCCCCGAGGTTCGATGTCAGCGACGCCACTCTCCCTCACAGGGGGGGGCGATGGGGGGGCTGCGTTTCCTGAGCCCGGAGACCCGCCTCACCTCCCCACCCCCCGACGCAGAGCACCGGGAGATGCTGCCTGCTCACCTCCCGGCAGCGAACCTGAAGGCACTTGCAGCCCCCGACATCAGGTGCTCTCTGGAGTGGGAAGGCGATGGGGTGCCCCGGCCGGCCAGGCGCACAGGGCCAGGCGGCTGCGAACCCCGACCTTTCTCACCGTTGGCACCAGCCCGGATGGCGCGGCTCTACCCCGCGGGGTGGGAAGGAAGGAAGCGGGTTGGCAGAGTGCCGAGAGGATAATAAAAGTGGATTGTGGACTTGATTGCTGGCCCCTCAGCTAGTGGCGCCCTGAGGAGCCCCCTGATTTTGCTGGAAACACTCGGGGGTCTCGAGACGCTTTGCTGCAGGGCCAGCTGCCGTGGTGTTTCGGTGTTTCGGTGTTTCGGTGCCGCAGGGGACGAGCAGCCGGGATGCAGCATCTGACTTGCACTTTAAAAGCCCCACGTGGAAGGGGGCAGCCACGGGAAACCCAAGGGAAGCGTCTGTAGTGACATTTATAAAATTTTAGGGGGTCCCCTCGTTAGGTCAGGAGCCCGAGCGCGCTGCTGGGCGTCTGCTCACCGGTGCCTGGTGCGGTGGTACCCAGACCCAGGGGGTGGGACCAGGTCCTGGGGACGCACCGCTGACACTGAGACAGGTCAGTGGATACAATTATGGCAATTCAAAATTCTGTATTTTAGCAAAAAAAAAAAAAACACCCTTATTTTTTTGTTAACAAAAGCAACCGTAGGCAAACGCTGAGCACCTGAGGGGTGGCGCTCTTTGGCAGTTCAGAGACAATGAAATTCACCGTCGGGCCCGTCGGGCGGCGAGCGGAGACACAACCGTCCCCGTGGTTTTCACCCACCTCTGTGCAGCGAGCAGGCGGCGGCGAGTCCCGGAGTGTCGGGCGCAGGGGGCATCCACTGCAGCCCGCAGACCTCCCTCCGGGAGGAGCCTAGCAGGAGAGCCGGCCCTTCTGCCGGATTCCAGGGCTCAGGGGCCCTCAGACGTGCAGACAGCAGGAGGCCCAGACCCTAAGCCCCAGGGACAGGGCAGGCGGTGAGCCGGCTGGGCAGCGCCGTCTTCCACGGTGAACAGGAAAACTTCGCTCCCTGGCCCCCGAAGCTCTGACAGTCGAGTTTCGGTCGCTCTGCTGGGTTCCCGACGAGCGTGTTGGGCGGACATGCGTCCCGCTGGCTGGCTGGTCTGAGCCAGGGTCCCCGTCCCCGGTGCTGAGACGTCTGTCTCAGGGGCTTCCCCGTCAGAAGGCTGGGCCCCATGTGTCTGAGGACCATGGGGGTCCCTGCCGCCGAGATAACCAGCAGGCGGACAGCCAGGGCACCCGGGGGCATCGGGCTCTGAGCTCATGGCTTCCTCCTGGCTGACTGACGTCCGACCTCCAAGCGCCTCGATTCAGGGAAGAGGTTCAAGGGAAATGGCCAAAGCGTAAACGAAAAGCCTGTGTAGGCCTGATGCTTACAAGACTTCATTCGGAGATTTCCCCCACGTTTCTAGGACATTCTCTTTGGCTTTGGCTTCCCTGGAAGACGTGTGGGCCCGCTCTCACACCACCTGGGGCCGGGTCCTCGCCGCCCAGGTCCTCCTCGGTGTATGCCCGCGCGTGGCTTCTGGGTCCCGAGTGCTTTGGGTGCCTCCGCGTGGCACACGCTTCCCGGAAACACGTGACCTGGCCGGCCAGTCTGACCCCCCGCCAAGCCAGAGCTCGCCGTCCTGACAGTTGCCGGCTCTGCGGCCTGCAAGGCGCAGCCGGGCGGATGGAGTGATGGAATGTTCTAGGCCCCCCTTCCCACGCAGCTTGCGTGAGAGGGCGGCCCTCTTGGCAGCCACGAGCCTGGAGGGGAGCGAGGGTGGTCCCGCTCGGCCTGGCGCCCCGGCCTCAGCTGCGGCTGGATCGCTGTCAGCAGCCCGGGCTCGCGGCTAAGCCGGGGGTGCTTTTTGTGCCGTCCGCATCGCGCGGCGTTCTCATTGAATACGATGACAAAGGAACATAATATCTCATATTTTTGAGTTATAATCTTGGGCTTATTACTGTCACAAAGCAATTACAAGCTATTTTTATGCAGAAATCAAACATGAAATTACAGACTCAGAAATGAAAGAGAACCATTTTCACCCCCACTCCCCAGCCCTCCCGGCGGAGCCTGTGAGCGGGGGCGGGGCCGGGAAACGTGCGGGGGGGGGGGGGCGGCGCGGGGTGATTCGGGGCAGCTGCCGGCTCGCGGGTGCTACAGCGCAGAGGGCTGCACGGAGTGTGCGAAGTCTTGAAATAGACCTGCCGTTAGAACAGAAGCCACCATGGATAAGGCCGCTTTTTGACCAGTCTGAGCAGCCGGGTGGGCGGGCGTGGCCTGGGCTCTGCAAGAGCTGACCCCGGGGGTGACCCGAGGGTGTCCCGGGAGGAGGGTCCCCATCAGGAAAGGGTCTGACAAGGCTGAACATCTACAGCCGGTGCACACACAGGTGCTCACCCCAGTGGGCAGTCACCCCAGTGGGCGGTCTCCCCGGTGGTCAGTGGCCCCAGTGGGAAGTTAGCAAAGGGCACGGTGAGGCTGCCCCCCGCTGATGTGGTGTTTCCCTGGGGGCTGGTGCAGAGGGTCTAGCACCGCCCACCAGCTGACCGCCCTGGGACCCAGCGCTGCATTAGGGTGGGGCCGGCGTTGGGGCTGAGATGGCCCCGGGGTCCTGCTAGCCCAGCACGAACGAGGCCCTCGAGAACAGGTCTGTGGAAAACAAGGCCCGGCCGTGGACCCCTCCGGCCCTGCGTCTGCTCGGGCGCCTCGCTCACGCCCGGCCCGCGCTGGGCGCCGGCGGACTGCTCCCCGCCCCGCTCCTCCCGCTGGGGAGCACCGCCTGGAACCGCGCAGAGGGGCCGCGGGTGTGGGCCAAGGAGAGGCGGCCGGACAGCCCGCCCTCCCGCCCCACAGACACGAGTGCCCATGCGTGCACGCAGGAACGCGCGTACCCGTGTGTGCACCCGGCCACACGCACACTCACTAGCACACGGCCGGGGCAGGGCGCGCACACGCTGCGCGGGATGCGGGTTAGACTCCGTAACGTCCTCACCGGTGTGCGGCCAGGCGGGCGGCCGGTCCCCAAACGCGCATTCGGGCTGCGGGAAGAGCGCCCATTAGCGAGCAGGCCGCAGGCGCGGCCGGGGCCCACGAAGACCTCCTCGCAGGCGGAGGGGTCCGTCACCCGCTCCAGGGGACCGGCCGCTGCGAGTTCTCAGGCCCCCCCCCCCGCAGAACCGCCCGGGGGGTGAGTGCCGCGCACGAGGGGTTTGCTGGTCCAACAGCCCCCAGGGCCACTCCCTGAGACCAGGGTCGGTCCGGAACCGTCGCCCCAGAAGGCTGCGAGGGAAACTCGGGGCTCGTTCTTGGTTCCCGGCAGCTTTGCTGCGATACAGTCCACACTCCGCCCCGGCCACGGGCGGACACCCCGGGCAGCGGTTGCAGTCTGTCACGGGTTTGCACGACTGTCTCCCCGTCACGTTCACAGCCTGCCCGTCCCCCCAAAAAGACGCCCTGTGCCCTTGACTGTCCCCCAGTCCCAGCCCCCAGCCCCTGGGTACCCCATCCACTCTCAGCCTGTTCTGGAAGGTTCCAGACGGTTCCCAGCCAGAGTCACACAGTCTGCGGCCCCTTCCGCCTGTTCTCACGCCGCACAGTGTTTTCAGGGTTTGCCGGCTTTCGGCGTTTGGGCTCCGCACGCCGTTCCCTTTCGTTTTGGGCCGAAAGGCATTCCGCCTCCTGTGTGTGTCCATCACTGGCCCTCGAGCTGGGGACAGGTGGGCGGTCTCTGCTCGCTGCCTGTCACAGACCAGGCTGCTGTGGGATTCCTGCCCAAGGCTCTGTAAAGTGCAAACCCCGTGAACCTGGATGGAAACGATGCGCAGTCTCAGACCTGGGGTCTGCTCCGTGTCCATCAGCTGCACCCCAGCGCTGGACGCCCCGGTCTCCGCCCTGCAGCCCAGCATCCCGGCCCCAGTGCCGCTCTCCCTGGGGCCCCTGTGGTGTCTCTAAGGCAGGGGCTTCTCCCGGGAAGGCCCGAGTCCCAGGCCAACGTCACGCCTGAGAAGTGGGTGCCAGATTGGCGGTTGGGCCAGCAGCACATGTGGACTTGGTCACAAACAGGCAGAGGGGGCAGGGTTTGGGGGGACGGCTGGGTTATGGGGTCAGGGCGGAGGGAATGGCGGGGAGCCGTTCTGGGGCCAATGTTCCAGGCTGCGGGTCTGGGGTGCCAGGTGCCCTGCCATCCTCACTGCTGTTGCCGACGTCTGACGTGTGTGTCATGTGCATGAGGTGGTGGGCGAGGCCACTGGTGTGTTCACACTGGACAGTGACACAAAGAGTTTGAGCAGCGCTGGCCCCGGCGGCAGAGGCCCCGAGCTCCGTCCCTTGGCATTCTGTCTGCTGGCTGAGTCCCGCTGCCACCACGGCTGCCGGGCGTTCCTTTGGTGTGAGGGCCGAAGTGTGGGCACAGGCCAGCACCCTGTCCGACAGTGCAAACACAGTGGCCTGCCACCCAGACGGAGAGGAGGCCCCGTCCGTCTTCCTCAGAGGGGCTGCGACCTCAGCCTCCAAGTCTACGTGGTGTTGGGGACCTACGCCCGGCACAGGGGACGCACACTGTGCACCTTGGGTTTCGTGAGGCTGCCTCGGTCAACGTGGCGATGGCGAGATCGCCCTGGCATTGTGGCTCTGCCCCTTTCAGCCATGGTGACTGTGGCTGCTTCACACTCGTGAGTGGGGACCTCCAGGGACGCTTCCCATTGGCCGGTGTTCTCAGGGAGCATGAGGCTGAAGGTGCAGCAGGGAGGGGGGCGGGCAGGACCGGTGCCTCGGACGTCCGTGGGCACCCAGGGGACAGGGCTGTGTGCTGGGGTCGGTGTGATGGGTCTTCTGCTGTTTCTGAAATCTTTGCTACATTTCCAGAGGTTCGTGGCATCTGAGGGGCAGGAAGCCCTCAAGGCTCCTCCTCAGGTGTGGGCTGGTCCGGGTTGTGTGGTGGTTTAGCTCTTAATAGAACGACAATCTTTGAGGGATTCCGTGGGTATTGAGCAGAAACTATTGAAACTGCAGGAAGTTATTCCCTCATCAGGAAGGGCGCGAGGCGCTAATCAGACCAGTTCACGAGCACACAGCAGCTTCATCCAGCGGTCTGCCCGGCGCCCTCGGCTGCTCCGGAGGGAGGTCCATTCGAATGAACCGCTGATGAGGGGGCGCGTCAGCCCTGTGCTTCCGAGACGCCTCGGAAACCCCGAGGACACGCTTTCCTCGGAAATGCATTATTAATCTTCCAATTAATATGAAATTCTCCGCTGTGTTTTGGGCAGCTTGACGGGAACAGGCGAGTCTCACAAACTGCGATGCAGGCAGCAGCGGACGTACTTGCGACCCCACTGCGCGCCCTTGCTGTGGGCAGGCCCCTGCGGCGGAGTGAGGGCGCCCGTCCCCTGACGGGCTCAGGCCGAGTCCACACCAGACAGCTGCCGGGCAGACGCCTCGTCCCCGCTGGGCCGCCACCCAGAGAGCCGGTGAGCAGTGCCTTAAGGGGTGCTCGCAGCGATGTCGAGTGCTTGCCCGGGCCCCTGACGTTTGCAGGCCGAGTGCAGCTGCCCCCGAAGGTGTGCGCGTGAGGCCGCAGGTTCTGCTCCGGGGGAAGACACCCTTACGGAAGACACGCAGCCGACCCGCACCACGGGTCGTGCATTGCTGAGGGCGCTGGGGGCCTTCTCCTTCTGCCTCTGGTGAGCAGTTCCGGTGGTGCGCCAGCTGCTGCCCTGGGGGTGCTCTCCTGGAGTGACACCTCCCTCTGAGCTCTGCTCCTCCTGAGGCTCTAGATTTTCTGAGCCTCACGAAGGTCAAGTTCGTTCAAGACCCAAACCAACTGTCCAGACACTCGGAGGCTCAGTCCTCGGCGTGCCATCGGCGGCGAGCCCATGGCCTGTGGGACGGAGTGCACTCCAGCTCCCCGGGTGCCTTGTCACAACGGGCT
Source organism: Tonatia bakeri (assembly GCA_004024845.1). Classification (NCBI taxonomy): domain Eukaryota; kingdom Metazoa; phylum Chordata; class Mammalia; order Chiroptera; family Phyllostomidae; genus Tonatia; species Tonatia bakeri. Next base: position 16,643 of record PVIA01014172.1, read on the forward strand.
GAGGGGGTTTCACCAGCACCGAAGGGACAGGTCACACGTCTGGGGTCCCTCGGGCTGGGCCTGCAACTTCATATGAGTGCGTGTGGATGTGCGGCTGACTTTGTGCCTGTCACCCCTGTGTGTCCCAGGGGTGTGCTCGGTGACTCTGGGGCCCCTCCTACCCTTGGACGGGCCGGCGTCCAGTGCAGTGGGAGCCGGACCGCCGTGATGGAGCTCTGTCCAGCACAGGCCGCCCGGTGGGGGCTCAGGGGCCACTGGCACTCAGCCCGCCCTGCTCCCTCTGCCAGGCCCGAGGCTGTCCCGCAGCCCCGCCCCCACCGCTCCAGGTGGGTCTTGGGCCGGAGCCCGGTTCTCTGACTTGCAATCCTTTGTCACATACGTGGCATGAGGACACGCCCTGGGGGCAGGTCTCCTGCGAGTCCCCATGGCCATGGTGATGGCGAGGCTGACTCAGAAGCTGGCACAGGACCCGGTGGCGTCTCGGTCTCGCATCGGTGGGCTCACAGGAGAAAGCCGAGCTGGGCTTGGCCGTGGCTCTGGTCTCAGTTCTCCTGACAAGTTGCTAGTCCTCTGGGGACCAGCGGCCACTCACTGCACGGCAGGTGTCCCAGTGCCCCTGTGGGTGTGCTCCTGGGGGGCGGGGATCGGGACCCACAGCCCCACCCACCACAGCGCTGTCCCTGCTGCTCACCCGAACCCGGCCGGGCGAGTGCTGTCCCCCGGAGCCGCTGTCCCCTATCACTCCATTCCCCTGATCTCGTTGCAGCAGGAAGCAAAGGGACTGCAGGTGGCGGGCCACGTCGCTCTGGGGACAGTCATGGGACGAGTGAGGCGTCCCATCCTAGGCCACCGTGCCAACGGCCCCTCCCTCTCCTGCATCTACACTCAATTTGTGCGCGGCGTCCGGGGCAGCGAGGACTCTGTCCCGTCCGGGGCTCTGACTTGTGGTGACAACTCACATCACAGGGGGACTGAGGGGACATGTATGAGGCACAGACGCGTGGTGACAGGGGCGCCAGAGCCCAGATGCCAGGACTGCAGACCTGCCCCCCGTTTACGAGCTGCGTGAACGTGGGCAGAGTGGGGACAATGGCGAGGCCTCATTCACGGGACCGTTGGAGGGTTGAGGGAGGTGACAGGGGCAGAGCCTGACCTGGGCCACACCTGTCCTGGTGCTGGACGCCCGAGGTGACGAACTCGGGAGCTCCGACCCCAAGTCCTGACCCCTGTGTCGCAGCGAAAGCTGTCCCCGCCCTGCTGTTCAGAGTCACTGGGAGCTGCTGTTGCTGCTCTGAAACAGCCCCGGAGGGAACGCCTGGGTCTGACGCTGCCCCCTCAGCCCATCGCAGCCGCCTCGGCTCTCCCCGGCCGCGCCAGGCCTCCCGCGGACCCAGGGAGACTCTCGCCGAAAAGGGGCCTCGGTGGGGCGGCCCACCTGCCCGGGCGAGGCGCAGCCAGGCGCCCCTCGAGCGGCTCGGGGACCTCGGAAGACGTTCCTGGGAGCGCCTGTGTGAAGCATGACAGACACTGCGAAGCCTTCAAAACACCGAAGGGAATGTGTGCGGGAAAGGGGTAAACACTCGGAAATTCCCAAAATATTTCCAGCTGCTTTAGACATTGTTTTCAAGTTGCAGTTTTTATCCACGATTCTCGGGCTTATACTAAGTCATGAAGTTAACAACAAGAAAACCCCTTCCCGCTCCGCCGGGGCAGCCTCAGCGGAAGTTCCAGCAGGAGAGGGTTCCCCCGCGCTGAACTCCACGCTTGGCCGCGCACCTGCTGGACAACGTGGCCGAGCCACACCCAGGCACGGGAGAGGCAGCGCGACACGCCCCGTGGCGGACACGCACACTGGGGAGTGTAAAAAGACCTGTGCACACGGAGCTACTGGGCACGGAACAGTGGAAAACTATAACATCTTGGCCAAAAATCAGTAGTGTGATCCTTTGTATTTTCTGGATTACATGCCTAAAAAAAATACTGGCTAAGGTTTGCCACCTTGGAAGTGATGGCGTCCACCAAGAGACAGTCTCTGTGGCTCGAGGGTGAGTGTGCAGGGAGGGCGGGCGGGCGGGCACACGGCTTTCCGGGCCTGCGGCTGCCTGCCCGGCCAGGGCGCAACGGGAGCCGAGCATCCGCGGCCCCGGTGACGTCAGCCTCTTTGGAAGTTTGCAGCCATTGATGGTCCTGCCTCTTGGACACACATGTGGCCAAGTTTGTTTCTGCGGCTTTGAGAGCCCGGGCCCCTGTGGCAAACCACCAAGTGTGGGCCTGACAAGGCAGCAAAGGATACTTTTGTTTTCCTTTCCGTTTGGCACAGGAGAAAGCCTTCTCCTCTTTCCTGCTTAAATATACACAAAGGGCTCAGTATACCGAGGGTGTTAACGCCGAGGGAAGGGCACAGAGAGTTTCAAAGGCGTTAAACCTGATGGTTGCTGCCACAGTTCGTTCCTGAATGAATCGCAGAGTAGGTCCACAGTTTCCAGGAACCAGCAGCCCTGTGCATCGTGACATAATCCAAGATTGCGAATCGCTGCATTTTATCTCGAAAAGCAGATGCATGCAAGCCAAGCGCTGCCCCCTGGCCCTGGTCCCTTCTCCAGCATGTCTGGACTAGCAGTTGGACTCAGTAATAGGTAGGGAAAAAATTGCAAAAGAGAGAACTGGCTTTAAATCTTAAAGAATTTTCGAGCAGTGTGGATGACGAAGACGGCAGATGGCGGCCGGGCTGGAGAAGGAACGGTCACTGTGTCTGTTCAGCAAGGGCCGTCTTCTGGCTGTGGTGTCATTGTTTTTAAAGTGTGAAGGGAAATGCATTCATCTGAATATTTTTTCTCAAAATGCTAACTACTACACCGATTAGGAGCCACTAAGTTGTGGTTTTTATGATGTGGACACCCCCACCCCCACCTCCAGAAGGGACTTTCTGGGGATGGCGGTGCCCTGGGTGGCTGGCCCTTGTGCACACCGGGCTCACGGACTTTCTGAGGGGAGATGGCATCGTCTGAAGTGACCTCTCCCAGAGACAGACCAGGGGGTTGTCTCCAGTCTCTGTTCATCCGTTTTTTGGTTGTTGTTGTTGTTTTGTCCTTTCTTGGTTCTGTAGACCATCTGGGCTCTTTGCTTCCTTCTGCAGTCCGTCCTGCCTCTGGCCACCCTGCACGGAGTTAACTGTTGCAATGCAAATGAGAAAAGAAACAAAATATCTCAGCTTTGCTACGTCTTCACAGCTCTGGATACTTGTTGGGCAGAGGAAACAAATCGGATACATTACAGGGAGGCCTGACCACTGCGGAACTGGAAACAGTGTTTCTCTTCACTGAGGGCCAAGGGGCGGAGTCGATTCTGCTGGAGGCCTGGGGTGCTGCCAGACTCACCTGAGATCGTGGACAGGGTGCTCACCCCTTTGCCGCACAATCTTCCATCCATTATCGGGGGTCCTAGCACCTCACTCGTCGGTCCTCGGAGAGAGTAGGCGCAGTAGGCGTCAGCTCAGTGACTGCTCAGTGTGCTAGGAGACGCGGCTCAGCCTCCTGGGCTCACACGAGACTCCCTACACGACAGACTGTTAGACTTTACAGTTACCTGCAGAGTTCAAGGACACAGAAAACCACACGCGCTAAGAAAAGTTCCTGAAAAAGGTCAAATTCAAATGGTAACAATCACACGATCTCAAAATGTAGAAATGTATAGAAAGGAGATGGAACTATCACGGAATATTAATGCTCGTGGCTTCTGGATGTTGGGGTTGTGGGCGCTCCTAGGAAGCGTACTGATTGGTCCTGGCTCAGTGTTTTGAAATCACTGTGCTGTTTTCACCAGAAGAGCTGAGATCCTTCCCCAACCTCAGGCGTGGAACGAGAGAAGAAACTCGTGTGTGTGTCACTTGTTCAGGGACATTGACACTGCGCTGTGCATGTGAGAGTCGGATACACGGTGAATGAGAAGCATGTGGCCACTCTGTCCTGCAGGCTGAGCTGATGAAAATAATTAAGGAATTCAACTCGTAGTTAAAGCGGGACGCAGGGTGGGTGAAGGCCGGCACAACCCTCTCACAGGAGGAAACTGCGAGGGAAGGTGCCCCTGAGGGACACCGGGGGCCTGGACGGCTCCGTGGTGTCCCCGTGGGCCCCGACTTTGCATGGGGGGCGTGTTGGAGCGTTGGTGGGTTTGGGGACCAGGGCCAGTAGAGGGCAGCGGGGGAGGGGTCTCTGCGGAATTCCCTCGGGGAGCCCTAGTGCAGCCGGGGAGTTACACATTAACAAGTCCTGTGACCACAGGAGAGTTTAATGGTTTTTTATTTGATATCTTTTTCGCCAGAGGACTTTCCTCCATATCGATAAACATGATGCTAATTTTCCATTGTTCCGGTTAGTTCTAAGATACTGCGGGCCAAATTCAAGTCTCATTAATCCCACTGGAAAAATCCCAAAATAAGCAACCCCCCCCCCAAATCCATGAAGTCTAATCAGGAAGTGAGGTCAGTCACTGGAGTCTTGCTTCCAAACTGGTGAGCTGTCTGGTGCGTCGGCAGTGGGAGTCCTCCCGGGCGCAGGGAACCCAGTGCCTCGAGGCCCACGGCCGCCCACGGGCCTCACGCTGCCGCGTGGCTGTCAGAGGACCTGTGTGAGTGTGGGGGTTTCAGGAGGACACCCGTGGACGGGAGCTCCCTGGGGCAGGAGCCGGCCGTCAGCACGGCCAGGACCCGGCGTGTGGTCAGTGCGTGGTCCGGAGCCTGTGACGCCCAGCCTGGCCCCGGAGGAGACGCTATGTGTCGGGTCCTGGCTCACAGACTCACCCCGACAGGGGCCGTGGCCCCGCTGCTCCGCGTCTGGGGCCCCCCCAGAGGTCACAGCAGGGTTCCCCAGCCCGACGAATGGCTCCCCCAGCTCCCAGCCCTTTGAAGCTGCAGACCGTTCTGTGGGAGCTGATAATGTAATCTCAGCCCAGCCTGTGCTGTTCCGTTTCTCTCTTTCCCTTCCAGCTGCTCTGTGGGGCGGCAGCCGAGAGAGTCTGCGGCCCGTCTGAGGGGGGAGGGGCCTGGTCACTCAGGCTTGCTGGACGGACGGCGCGACCTTGGCGAGACCCGTGGCGGCCAGGGCCTGGTGGCCTGTGGGGGGGAGCAGGGGGAAGGGCTTTTCTTTCCCTACCTGGAGGCTAGACACGGCAATTACCACTGCCAGCCGTGAAGAAGTTGTTAATTACAGGTTTATGCCCTTGTAGCCAGAGGAGGAAGGGAGGGACCCAAGGTTACAAAGTGGCCCTTAAAAAAGTTGGAGGTGACTTCTTTTCTGCTTTTTAGTGGGGCAACTTAATTAGTAGTCAGGCTCGGGCCTGATGAGGAAAAGAAGTCTCAAAGAGACATCTTATTAGGATAATTAAATTTGTCTATACCCTCCAATTTGCTTTCCTTAACCGTCCATTCTGTTTTTATTTTCCTTAATTATCTCTTGAAATCTTTCAGATGTGAGAGCCTCAGCTAGGAAATGTGGGCCCAGCTCTGGCGAGGACAGGGTGCACTCTCAGGGCCGCCCTCGAGCTGCCGTCCGGGAGCCCGCAGGGTGCTGACCGTGCCGGCTGCCTGTCCCTGGCCGTGGCCCCTTTCCACCCCGGGAGAGGCCAGGCGAGCCCGCCCCGGCTCCCGGGCACGCTGAGGGCCGCAGACGTGGCCAGGCTGAGTGAGGGCTGCGGCCCAGCAGCCAGAACCCATCACAGGCCTTCGCAGCAGGCGTGCTGCGCCTCCACCGCTGAGAGCATTCACACGTGTGCACACACAACACACACACGTGCACGGGCCCCAGCACACAAGCACACACGTGCACATGTCTGCACACCCAGACACATCATGGACATGCTCGCAAGCACACACGCACACACACACAGCCCCTGTAGACAAGTACACACACAACACACACACATGCAGACACGTGTGCACATGCACGGGCACACGTGTACAGATGTGCGAAGCCTTCCTGGCAGGGAAGTACCAAGAGCTCTTGGTGACACAGTTTGTCCTTGTGTTTTGCAGACGAGCCGCCTTCGATCGACCCGTGGGGACAGGTCAGCTCTCGGGAAGCCGTGAGCTCCTCTCCAGTGCCCTTTGGGGGCAGACGCGGTGTGTGGGTGGCCTTCTCTCGTCGGCTCTGATAGGGGACATCACGAGACTGGCGGCCTTTATTCACACAATGATTTTATTCACTCGCTTGCCTGAGTTGGTGGGAAAAAAACCTGACATCCGGTCGCCAAGCACCATCTTACCCACGCGGGAGCAGCTGCCCGCCCCCACCCCACCCCCGCACGGCGGAGCCGTCCACCCAGCGGGGCGGCAGGGACTCGCTCTGAAACCCGGCGGAGCCATCTTGGCCAGGCCGTGAGCGGGGAGACGCCCTGGAAGAAGCCGTCACAGCGCTCTGGGACGCTAAGCTGCTGGCTTTACAGACTGCAAGGCTCGGGCAGAGCTGGCACATTTCCTTTCTTCTCTCGCTTGTTGGAAAATCATTTCATTCTTGGCTTGCAAACAAGAATTGTAAAACACCCGCTCTTTTCCATTGATTTTCCAGGAGAAAAGAGCGGGCCGAAGCAGGTAGCTCGTTAGGGACAGATTATGCATGAAAGGGACGCACAAAGCGTCGGGGGAAAGCTCCCGGCCCCCGGGATGCTTCGAGGTGGCCTCGGGGACAAGTGCCTCTTAGGTCGTTTCAGACCGAGGCCCGTTCTCGGGGCCCTCGGTGGATTAGGGAATAAAACAACACCCGTTGCCCCGGCCCATTGTGGCCGCACTTGTGCTAACGCGGGTTAATTGAGACCTGTGCTCCTCGTGGCCGGGGCCTCGGTGCAGGGCAGGCTGGAGTGCGTGGCTTTGCAGGGAGCAGACGGGCGGCAGCTGCAGGTGGCGGCTCCGCTCTGCCCGGTGGGGGCGGGGGGCGGGAGGGAGAGCGAGGGAGCCGCTTTGCAGGTCCTCAAGTGCAACAGTTCCCCAGCCAGCCGTGCGGGCCCCGCACTCCTGCTGCCCAGGGAGCTGAGCACGTGTGTCCCCACGCAGCTGGGCGGGCGTGTTGTCGGCGACATTGTGCAAAGGAGCCGGAGAGTAGGCACAACCCTAAGGAGGTGTCCACCCACTGATGAGGGAGCAAACGTAATGTGTGCCCAGCGTACCGCAGACTATGGGTCAGCCGTAAAAGGGCCTGATGTCCTTCCCGGCTCAGAGCTGGGGGCTCGGCCACGGGCCACCCAGGGCCTGGACAGTGACCACAGTACCTGGATGCGCATGGGACAGACGCCTTCCAGCGTGCTCTGGATCCTCTCTGAGTCTCACCTCATGGCTTCCCTTTAGTGCCTGCCAGCCCTCAGGCGTCTGGGCAGGAGTGGACGGGAGGTGGAGTGGCGGGAGGCCGCCCTGGGCTGGGGGCTCCGAAAAGCCTCGTCTGTGATTCGGCAGAGATCTCGCCTCCGATTCCCCTCTCCTCACCCCGCTTCTCTCCCTGGGCCTCCCCGCCTCCTCGCTCATAGTGAACGGTCAAGTGAGAGCAGAAACCTACGGGAAGGAGGGCAGGGGCTGGAGGGCGGTCTCTCAGAGAGGGGCTTCAAGGAGGGTCAGCGAGGCCCAGGAGGCACAGGCCATGCCCGGTCTCTCCCGCTGGGGCACGGACGGCCGGGTGCAGCGAGTGAGGCGGCGTCAGCCCACGAGGCCGTGTCCGCAGGGCGAGGACCCTCTCTGCCCACTCTCACCAGACCGCCGCTTGAGCTCCAGGGAAGCCAGAGTCCCCTCGGAACTTAGCTGCAAAGTGATTAAAAGTAACTGTGACGAGAACGAGGAGAAGAGAGAATCACGTGAGCCGAGAGAAGTCCCGTGTTCCCTGGGGCCTGTTCAAAATCCCGGCGGATTAGCCTGCATTTTAGGAGTCGGGTAAACATATGCCCGCGAAACAGGTCTCGCCCCCAGCATACCTGCCGGCTCGTCCCCGGGCTCAGTCCCACACGGAGCCTGTGCAGTCACCGCCCTCGGAAACAAACAGTTCGGACTGACCAGAGTGTCCAGGGGCCGGATTGTCCTTTGTTGCCGGAGCCCGGACCCGGGCACTCCTCGGTGACACTGAGGGTTTTCCTCGGGCTGGAGGGCGAGACACCCCTTAAAACTCAAACCCAGCTGCACCGGGCTCGTCTCTCTTGAGCTGGGCACGTCTCCCCGGGGCCCACCAAGGGTCAGGGTGCCAGGGTGCCGCCCAGCCCAGAGCCCTGGGGAGTCCAGCAGGGCTCCCCGACCTCTGCCCCGTCTTTGCATCTTTCAGGAACCCAGTTCCCCACTCCAGCCTTCAAGGACTCGCACCCAGGCCCCATCACCAGACATTCTGGGGCAGCGGGGACCTCACGGCACAAGGTGCAGAGGTGGCCTTTTGCCCACATCCACAGTCCCCAAACCTGTTGCTTAAACAGACGCTGACCACGGCGTGCACACAGGCAAGCGCCGGTCTCTCAGGGACCCCGGGGCAGCCCCTTCCCGGCACCGCCCGGCGCAGGGACTGTTGTAGGGTGCCATTGACGTGGGTCGCCTCGACCGCCTCGCAGGGGTGCAGCCTCTCCCGCAGGTCCGCAAATGTCCCCGGGGCTGCGTCCCCTTTCTCGAGCTGCAGACGTGACCGCCAGGCAGGGGACGCGTTACCGGAGGCCGTGCGGGCACAGACTCGACCGAGAGTTCTTCGACGTGGGGCAGGACACGTGAGCTGCAGTTTTCTTGGAGTTTGACCCAGGGACGGAGCCCTCAGAGGCCTGACTAGCTGTTGCACTGCTCGGGTTGATTCAGGACCAGCCCCGGCGCCCCCACGTACCAGCCCCCCCCCGTCCCCGGCTTCCGAGTCCGGCCTGCGCGACGCCTCCTTCCGGGCCACTTCCCCACGACCTGGTGGTGCCGCTGGGGAGGGTGGAGGGGCTGTGACACATCAGAGGTCCGAGCTGCCGTGCGTGCGAGGCCCGAGAGATGGCGCGTGTCAGACGCCGCGTGTCTGGTGTTCGGTTTCTGTGTCGGTGTTCCTAGGTCGCAACCGTCACGGGGCTCAGGTGGGTGAGTCGCAGAGACGAGGTGATGGGGGATGAGGGGAGCACTCGGTGAGGGTGACGCACAGTTTGCCAGCCGCCGGGCGCGACCTCGCCTGGCCTCGGGAGGTCCAGGCGGCTCCACCAAGCGCCCTCCCGGTTCCCTCCGCGTCTGGCTGTCTCGACCTCCCGCTGCCGGGCCCACTGCAAAGTTCCCTGGGAAATTTACATGTGTGTCCACGGCTCCAGCCTCTGCCTTTCAACGCTCGCCCCTGCTGCTCTGCACCGTATATCCATCACCCCCACGGCACTCGTGGGCTCCGCCGCCTGCAAGCCCGCCTGCAGATTGTAAATAAATGCCACCGTGCCGAGGGGCAGACAAGACGGAGCCTGTCGGAGCGGGGAGTCGGCTACACAGTTGTAATTACAGTGGAGGGGCGCGAGGTGAACCCCTCCCACCCATAGATTTAATTGTCATCAGCTGCCGGGGACGGGGTGCAGGACCGGGGGCGGGAGGCACTCGGAGCGCCAGGCCTACGGATGAGCTCACCTGTGTCTCCGTCTCTGCAGGCAGGGCTGCCCCCAAGTGCCGACCTGCGGACCCTCGCCCCCACCTGTGGTGCCGGGAGGATGCCAGCGCCGAGCGGGGACCTGTTGTTCCTCCAGGTCAGCGACGATCAGCCTCTGAGGGAAGGCGGCTCTCTCCCGATGTGCCCTCTGCGAGCCACCCCCGGCCACACCCTCCCCAGGTGCGCAGGCTCACAGGTGAGGGGCAGCTGAGGCCCCTCTCCCGAGCGGACCCCGTCCTGGGCTCTGTGGGTGTGCATCTCCGAGAACCCCGTGCAGGGCCCCTTCCTGCCCTCCTGCGCGGTCCAGCGGATGGGGCTCAGCCGGACGGAAACTCGCTGTCCCCTGATCTCGGACCGGGCGCTGACGGAAACAGCCGCACTGGTGGCCAAGGGAAGCAGGATTATAGTTAAGAAACGGTTACAATCAGAAAGCGAATCACTATCTTACAACCACAATTGGACGTTTGAATTTTACATTTCTTGCATTTTCTTATTCTTAAATACAGTGGCGTTATTAGGGGGAAGAGGCCCCCTGGAAATAGACCAGGATTCGTTCTGAGCCAGACACTGATGCTGAGCATGGGGTGTGGGGGGACACCCAGCTCCCTGGCCCACTTTGGGGTCACTGCCCACGGGACGGCAGGCATCTGTCATGTGTAGAAAGGTCCTGGGACCCAGCACTGGGCTTGCGTAGCCCAGGCCGGGCCCCGGGGCCCTGGGATTTCAGACAAGCTCTGCCTCCACGCAGCTCACTCATGGCACCAAGAATGCAGCAACGTTCCGGAGCCAAAGACAGAATCGGGCTGTCCAGCCACAGAGGCTGTTGGGGGCAGCCAAGCAGGACAGTGCTGACTCCCCAGGGGATTTCAGGGGGAAGCTGCCTCCTGGGGGTCTCTCCTGAGAGAATGGAAGACCCCTCGGTTCACACATCCTGAAACCCTGGGCTTTGACGGCTGGCACACACGTGCAGCCGCCTCCACATGACCCCACTCCGGGCCATCGGTCCAGGGGGACGCGGCTGTGACCTCGAGGTGGACTCTGCTGTTCCTCCGGCAGCTCTGAGACCGGAATGGCTGTGGAGAGCTGGACCCCCCTGCAATGGTCCCCCATCCACCACCACGGGCCCCACAGTGTCCTTCTGCTCCAGGCATGGCAGGAGTTCGGACACAAAACCTCAGGCCTCGTCCGTGGTGAGCACAGTGAGGCTGATCGGTGAGCACTGCGGGCTTGGTGACCTCGTCCCCACGCCTCTGCACAAAGGCCCCCGCCACACCGCACGCAGCTGACCGGTGTTTCCTCGGGAGCCACCGCCCAGCCTCCGGCAGCTCGCGGACAGGAGGCCGCCCCCAGCGCTGGGGCCACTCAGCAGCAGGGCCACCGACAAAACACACAGAGACGAGAAGAGCGGGGTGCTCGGTGGACCGCGCAGAGCACAGGTGTGCACGAGCTGGAGTGTGGCACCTGGGAGGGCGCGGGGTCTCGCCGAGGACGTCAGCGGGTGGCCCCAGGAGCGCCCGTCGATTCTGAGGTGACGAGACCCAGTGAGCGGGAAGACTCGCAGATGCAAATCCCTTGTGTGATGACAGTCGGCTATGTCTGACCGCATTCGGACGGTCCTGGGGGGGGTTGGAGCCAAACATTTGTCTCCTGGGGAACCACAGGGCGTCTCCACGAGGCAGGGTGGGGACGTGGGCCCCCCACGGCCGCCAGGACAGCGGACGTTTCCTGGGTCCCGAGTCTCCGCACCTCCCTGCAAGGCCACCCCCCGCCCGCCCCTGTGGGGCTGCCGCCAGGCGGCCTGCAGAAGCAGAAGCCCTTCTGTCTGGCCTTCGCCAACCTCGAGATGTTTCCGGTAACGGCCTCGGCGCTGTAAACACGCCGGCCTCCCCGCATCCTGTCTCGATGCCGCTCCCTCCGCTCTGCATGGGGTGGTGTGGCCAATGTGGGCCGTGCAGGAATCAATCCGAACACCGGCCCGTCCGCAGGGCCTGTGGGCCTCACGCTGCGGTTCGGGCGAGTTCAGAGGCGGGCGGCCCTACTTTCTGCGGACTTCTGTCCCCGCTGATGACTGGTGGG
>PVIA01014173.1:0-28324 GCA_004024845.1 Tonatia bakeri
TTTAATCTGCATCTCTCTGATAGCTAGTGATATTGAACATCGTTTCATGTGATTTTGGATCTTCTGTATGTCCTCCTTGGAGAAGTGTGTGTTCAAATCCTTTGCCCATTTTTTAATTGGGTTGCTTGTCTTCTTAGAGTATAATCGTGTAAGTTCTTTATATATTTTGGAGATTAAGCCTTTATCAGAGGTATCATTGACAAATATGTTTTCGCATACGGTTGATTCTCTTTTTATTTTGATACTGTAAAAACAATTATATCTTATTATAAGAAAGAAGAAAGAAAGAAAGAACACACCAAGGCACATCATAAGCAAATTACTAAAAACCAGTGATAAATATAAAGCACCAGTAGCATCTGGCATATTTAGTTCTTTTGAATGGAAAGGTAGGTTTGAATCAACCTTTTGAATAGCCTAGACTAACGTTATTGGAAGTAGAAATCCTACCCAGCCAATGTGAATAATGCTGCAAGAAATGTAGGGGAGCATATGTCTTTGCAAATAAATGTTTTCAAATTTTTAAGGTAGATACCAAGCAGAAGGGTTGCTGGGTCACATAGTAACTCTGTTAATGTTTTGAGGAACAACCACACTGTTTTCCACAGTGGCTGCACCAGTTTGCATTCCCACCAGCAGTGAGTGAAAGTTCCTTTTTCTCCACAACCTCTCTGATACTTGTTATTACTTATCTTGTTGATAAAAGCTGTTCTAACAGGTGGGAGGTGGCATCTCATTAGAGTTTTGATTTGCATTTTCCTAATAGCTAGGTAAGTGGAGTATTTTTTCATATATCTGTTGGTCATTTGTATGTCTTCTTGGGAGAAGTGTCTGTTTAGGTCTTTTGCTCATTTGAAACTGAAATCAACAAATAAACAAGAAAAACAAACACAAACTCATAGACACAGACAACAGTGTGATGGTCACCAGAGGGAAGGGGTTGGGGTGGGTAGTAGAGGGTAAAAGAGGTCAAATATATGGTGACAGAACATGATCTGATTTTGGTGGTAGGAACACAGTGCAATATACAGATCATGTATCATAGAGATGTACACTCAAAACCTATATAATCTTTTTAAGTATTTTTATTGATTATGCTATTACAGTTTTCCCAATTTTTCCCTTTATCCTCCCTCTGCCCTACATCCCCAACCCTCTAGCATCCCTCGCACCTTAGTTCATGTCCATGGGTTGTAATTATAAGTCCTTTGAGTTCTGTGTTTCCTATACCATTTGTTACCTCTCCCTGTCTATTGAATGCCTACCAATTATGCTTCTCCTTCCCTGTACCTTTCCCCCGCTATTCCTCTCCTCTCCCTCCCCCCTGAAAATGCCCCATGTGATCTCCATTTCTCTGATTCTGTTTTTGTTCTAGTTGTTTGATTAGTTTTTGTTTTTGTTGTTTTTCTTTCCTTTTTTTGGTTCATTTGTTAATAGTTATGAGTTTGCTATCATTTTACTCTTCATATTTTTTACCTTCCTTTTCTTAGGTAAGTCCCTTTAACATTTCATATAATAAGGGCTTAGTGATGATGAACTCCTTTAACTTGACCTTATCTGGGAAGCACTTTATCTGCCCTCCCATTCTAAATGAAAGCTTTGCTGGACAGAGTAATCTTGCAGGTAGGTCCTTGCCTTTCATGACTTGGAATACTTCTCTCCAGCTGCTTTAAGTTTTCTTTTGAGAAACCAGCTGACAGTCTGATGGGAACTCCTTTGTAGATAACAGTCTCCTTTTCTCTTGCTGCTTTTAAGAGTCTCTCCTTATCTTTTAATCTTGGGTAACTTAATGATGATGTGCCTTGGTGTGTTCCTCCTTGGGTCCAACTTCTTTAGGACTCTCTGAGCTTCCTGGACCTCCTGGAAGTCTATTTCCTTTGCCAGATTGGGGAAGTTTTCCTTCATTATTTTTTCAAATAAGTTTTCAATTTCTTTCTTTTGTTCTTCTCTTCTGGCACCCCTATAATTCTGATATTGGAACATTTCAGGTTGTCCCAGAGGTTCGTAAGTCTCTCTTTACTTTTTTGAATTCTTGTTTCTTCATTCTGTTCCAGTTGGATGTTTATTTTTTTTTCCCTTTTGTTTGAAATCATTGCTTTGAGTCCTGGTTTCCTTCTTGTCACCATTGGTTCCCTGAATATTTTGCTTCATTTCATTTTGAGTTTCTTTCATTTGTTTTTTCATTTTTAGACAAAGCTCAATCAATTCTGTGAGCATTTTGATTACTAGGGCTTTAAACTCTGCATCAGATAAGTTGGCTATCTCCTCATCGCTTAGCTCTTTTTCTGATGTTTTGCTCTGTTCTTTCATTTGCGCCATATTTTTTTTATCTTGGAACACCTGTTAAGTTGTAAGGAGGTGGGGCCTTAGGTGTTCACCAGGGCAGGGCAACCCTCTTTGCTGCAGCTGTGGTGCTGCCTATCCGGGAGGGGCCACAGAGGGAACAATGAAGCTCCCCTGCTCGACTCTAGCCCACTTTCCAACGAACTCTCGTGTGATACTGGGAGTTTCTCCCACTAGGGCAATTTCGGTAGTCCACGGTCCTCTCTGAGTCTCAGTTTCACCTTCAGCCAGCCCCACCCGCGCAGTCTGCTGCCTCCCCATGGTTTTTCTCAGCCAGACCCGCCCATGTGATCCACCACCTGACTGGGGATTCTCACCGGTCTGGTTGTTCTGGTTGATTTTTTCTTTAATTCCTTGGTTGTCAGAGTTCCATGCAGTTTGATTTCCTGGCATTTCTGGTGGTTTATTGATTTCAAATTGGTTGTTATCTTCCTTTTTGTTGTGCAAGGAAGCGAAGGGTTTCTACCTATGCCTCCATGTTGGCTGGAACTTGAAACCTATATAATATTATTAACCAGTGTCACCCCAATAAATTTAACAAAAAATAGAAATGGAAATCCATATGGTATTTTCAACTAAGAAAATAAAGTAGAAAAAGATTCTATGGTATCTTTATAAAAGTGGAAAGGTTAGGTGAGGGAAGTTGGATAATGCCGTGGTTCCTCTGAACAGCTAAGAGGATAAAATAAGGAAGCTGAGGCATGTTTTAGGTAGGCCTGGGTAAAATTTCCATTTTTATGTGGTGTGGATACAGATGGTAAGTTGCTAATAGAACAGTAGGTAGGATTCCTATAGTGGAAATAATGGAATATATCAAAGGAAGTCAGAGTGGGGCAGTTACGATGGGATGTTTTGATTTTCACCTAGATATTCTACATTTCCTCATTTCTCTACACCGTCAATTACATCTGGTATCTGTACAAAGAGCTAAGGATGAAACACACCCAGAGTGGACAGAGCACAGTTTCCCTGGTAAGTGTTATTCAGAGCTAATAGTTAAGAATAGTATGCTAAAACAAACCCACATATCCTTGATAAACAGTATAAGCACTCAGCACTGTCTAGGTGAATTCATGGAGGTTAATAAAAGAAAAACCATGTTCTCACTGAGTTTCTATTCTGTTGACATGATTTCCTCTTCTTTCAAGCCACAGGAAAAAAAAAGGACTTCATTAGATTATAGGAAACATTATGTACAGTGCTGCCATTCCTGCTGGGTTGTATCAGTAAAGGAAATAGTCCTCCTTGGCTCTGTGCCAATCTGTCATTGTTGCTAATGAACAAGATCTTGGTGAAGAGTCTGGGGAAGCATTCAGTTTGGTAACCTGGGATTTGAACTACAGGTATTGGAAAGGGAGAATGTTTGTTCTACTCTGTCGTATTTCTTCAGTATGGTAGGTAACAGATACTAGTTCACAGAAGGGCAGAGGAATTAATGTGTGGTAATCAGAAAACAAGATTAACCCAGGGAGCAGTTAGTTGTCTTCTTTGGTTCACGAAGAGTTTCGGGTACTGTCTAGCATTACCATTATGCAAGAAAGGAGAACACTAAGTCAGTACCTCTGGACTCTTTTTTGTACACATATTTTACATAATACATAATTCACTTTAAGTATACAATTCAATGATTTTTAAAGTAAACTTATCAAACGGTGAAGGAATTAAGAAAAAAAAAACCCTCATAGTCAGACAACAGTGAGGTGATTACCAGAGGGAAGTGGGGCTGCGGGGATGTAGGAGAGGGTCAAGGAGGGATAAATGGTGACGGAAGGAGACTTGACTTTGGGCGGTGAACACACGATACAACATACAGATGATGTTATTATAGAACTGTACCTCTGAAACCTGCATAACTTTACTAGCAATGCTACCCCATTCAATAAATTCAATTAAAAAATTAAAAATAAACTTAGATTGTATAGTCATTATCATAAGACAGTTTCAGAACATTTTGTCACCCCAATAAAATCTTTTATGCCCATTACTGTTAATCCCCTTCCAGTCCTCTTTACTAAGCAATCACTAATCTACTTTCTGTCTCTATAGATTTTCCTTTTCTGGACATTTTCTATAGATGGAATCATACAGTATATAATCTCTTGTGTCTGGTTTATTTCATTTAGCATAATGCTTTTGAAGTATATCCATTGTAGCATTGTATAAGTAAATCATTCCTTCTTATTGCTGAATAGTATTCCATTGTATGGTACACTTTGTTTCTTATTTCTGACATATCATTATGTGATCTTAGCAGAAGACATTTTTATGATGTTAGCAGTTTTCATTTATTTAAATGTCATTATATATTTAAATATTATTGTACATATTTTACTAAATATTCCAGTCTTCTTATTTCAACAGTATTCATTTTGTTGTGGTTTTTTGAAGGGGATGTTTCTTAAGGGTACCATGGAGTAAATGAATCATGAACGCCTCCCAGTATATCTTTCTCTAGAGCCTACAGATCATTTCTTTTTATTTTATTTTATTTTAGTTATTGTTCAAGTATATTTTTCTGTCCTTTACTCCCATACCAGCCCACCCACCCATCTCTCCCCACCTCCCTCCCATTTCCACCCCCCCTAGTTTTTGTCCACATGTCCTTTATATTTGTTCCTGTAAACCCTTCCCATTCTCCCCTGAAATTCTCTCCCCTCTCCCCTCTGGTCACTGTCAGCCTGTCCTCTATTTTAGTGTCTTTGACTATATTTTGCTTGTTTCTTTGTTTTGTTGTTTATGTTCCTGTTAAAGGTGAGATCATTTCTACAACAAATGAAAGTGGTATACTGTCATGCACATGATGAAACTTAATATTTCTTGAATAAATAAATAGTACTATAGCATCATGAAAAGAGCATTTGAAGGTGAATCAGGAGGTCTGTCTTCTAGACCTGGTTCTGTCACTGATCTCCTGTATGACCTGAGGCATATCATCTCCCTTTCTTGGGCCTCTGTTTTCATCATAAAGTGATGTGTTGGTCTATGTGATCTTTAATGTCCCTTCTAACTCTAAAATGCTGTGATACTCAAATCCTAGTCTGACTGACTCAAAAAGATATTATTTTCTTCTTAAGAGAACTGCTTTTCTAGCCTTGTTCTAGATATACACTGTTGGAGAAGTTCAAAGACATAGAATGCTCTTAGAACTTTTCTCTTTTTACTGTAAGGAGAAAGGGTGGTTGGGAAATCGTTGGGAAAAATAACCTGAAGAGACCTCTTACGCAGCATCCTGGACAAGACGCTGCAGCCTATATGAACTCAGTAGAATTGTTTGCAGTGATCCAGTGTTTTATGTACACTTACTGAGCACTTTAAATGTGGCTGATGTGATTGAGGAACTGAATTTTAAATTTTGTTTAATCTTAATTTAATTACATTGTATTGAAAAACATAGGACTATATTCTGGCACTCTTTCTCTTGTTTATATCTGTGGAATCAACACATATATTTACTCTTCTATATTTTAAATTTGTATAATCTCTTGACTCTCTGCAATTTAGAAATGACCCATGCCCATAGCTGTGTATCTTTCTTATGTTTGTCTATGTAATCCTAGAATCCTATAGCTGGAAGGTAATTCAAAGAAACTAATTTTTCTCCCTTCAGGCAGATGAAGGTTTAGGAAGTTCAGCAGTGTTTTAGGGGTAGTAGTTCAGGTTTTTAATTCATTCATTCACTCACAAGCTAAGAGACATAGTAGAATTTAGGAGAGGTTATTCTGCCACAGTTATTCCCTGAAGAAGTTGCCACAATGAGACCAGACAGTAGGGATGGGGACAACATGAGAGAACGTTATTTTTTTAGGCTTTAGCTCCTGTCAGGAGAACAAATTAATTTTTGAAGAAAAGGGAGGGAGAGATATAAGATTAACTGTAATATATGGTATTCTGTTCCATATTCATACAAATGTACATAATGTACTTTTCTTTATGTAACACATGCTCTGACACTAGTTCCAAGAAGATAAACTCTGGCCAAAAAACTTAACCCCACCGCCTATTATTCTGTCATTATAGTTTATACCAGGAGCCTTGAATTTTTTTTTTTAATGTTTGAGTTCTCTTTTAAACACCATAGCAAGACTTCCGCCCTAAGCTTTTATCAATAAGCTTTTTATCAGAGATTCACTGATATCCAGGTGAGAGCAAGAGTCAAACACAGAATAGCCACCTAATGGACAGAGGATAGAATAAATACAAAGAGAAGAAGGGATGTGGGTAGAAGTCACCAAAGACTAATTTTTATTATTTCCCAATTTACCTAAAGTCAGCACTAGTTATCCAACTTGAAATTATTTGCCATTCTTGATTCAAAGTTCTTAATGCAAATCAGTTACCCATCTCTGATTATTGATTAATTGTTCTCTTAATGCTTACTGATCCCTAACAATGCCATTTGATATGATCTCTACCTTAAAATAGAAAAAACACTTGCTTTCTATTCTGTTATCTCTTTAAGGTGTTCTGTTCAAAATCATTCACCATAAATTCCTAATGGGTAGGGACCATTCTTCTGTTGTTTGTTTTATAGTGTCTAACACAACTGGAGAGTTTAAATGTTCTTTCTTCTAGGATCTAACAAGTCTCGAAGGGTTTATAATCCAAAGGGTTTACTTTACCCTGTCCTTATTACACTAACCCTGGCTTATTATGCTCTCTTCTGGTCATCTCATACATAGACTTCCACTCCACCCCTATGGAGTGAAAAGCCCACCTCCCTGGGCATAAAAGAGAATTAAACTGTTATTAGAACATGGGACATTGTGTGATTTTACATTTGCCTTTCTTTTTAAGAGAATTTGTTCTGGTATCCAAATTTCATGTTAAGCTACTTCCTGCAGGTCCTCTTTGTGGCTATTGTCTTTTTTATAATATAATAATACAAATAAAATTCTCTTATCTCCAATGCTAAGGGACTGTTTCATTGAAGTTTATAGAAGGTATTACTTAACTGAAGTAAACTGACTCTTGAGACTTTTTGTTCTGTCAAATGGTAAATTATGACCTGGGGTTTATTTTAATATGATTGGCAGTATCCTAAGACATTACTCACATTTATTCTTTTCATAGGTTATAGATAATACTTGTCAAGTTGGTCAGATAGCCATCATTTTGTCAAGGTAAGATTTTTGCTTTCTTTCCTGCTAAAGTATGGACTGTCCTTATTCTAGGCTGTAGGTGGGAGCAAGCAGGAGAACATTGTCTTTCATTTCCATTGAGTCTGTCATGCCTAGATCTTCACAGAACCTTATTGAGCAGGAAGCAGCAAATATGTAATCTTTGGTTCCATTTTCTCAGACAGGATAGGCAAATAGTTTGAAGATACAGATTTGGGTTTTAGCCTTAATCCTGCTATTGACACCATGCAACCTTCAAATATGTCTCTTTAAGTCTTTGGACTTCTAATTCCTTTTCAATTATCATAAAAGTTGTAATAGGTGGCTTTCAAGATCTTATCAACTTCATAACATTGGGTGAGACTCTTTAAATTATTAAGCCCAGAAAGGGTCTGTATCTTATTTAAGTGGTTACTACAGAGTTGGTTTTAGATTTTGTAACTTCAACTGTTGGATCTTTCCCTCTGGATAAGTAATTGGTTATTTAAAGGTATACTTTGGAGCCCTGGCTGGTGTGGCTTAGTGGATTAGGCATCAACCTGAAACATAAATAAATAAAATCTTAAAGGTATACTTTGGAAAAACTCCCAGGAAGGGGTTTATGAGAATGAAGTTATTTCTGGTCACCATGGAAAGTGAAACAGACTGAGCGAGCACAGAGCTCCTTGTTAAATTTTTTTCTTTCACTTTGATCTACTTAGATTTTTATCTGACCACACAACTCTCAGAGACTCTTTTTCTTTAAAGATTTTACTTATTTTTAGAGAGAGGAGACGGGAGGGAGAGAAACATCAATTGGTTGCATTCCCCCATCTTGGGCCTTGCCTGCAACCCAGGCATGTGCCCTGACTGGGAATCAAATCTGTGACCTTCTAGTTCACAGGCTGATGCTCAATCCACTGAGCCACACAAGCCAGGGCTCCCAGAGACTCTTTATGAAACTTTTTAGGGCCCATTACCCTAAGTATAAAATGTGTCCTCACAAAAAAAATGCATTCCTCACTTCACTTCCACAGAAATTGGAAAAGAAGGAATATTTAAGGTTTTTGAGGTATTTTTTTCTTGAAGAAATTAAATGTGTGTATATATTAGTGGAGAGTGGTGGAGTGACGGAGATGGGAGAAGAAAAGGATAATATTTTGCAAATGGAAAGAGCATGAAAAAGTCTGAATCTTAGGGTGATAAGTCCTTTTTTTCTCCCAGCCTGCTACCTCTACTGTTGATGATACCTGTGTTCTGTTTGGGCAATGTCAGTGAATGTTTTCGCAACTTTAGCCAGAGCCACAGGTGAGTAATGACCAAATTTGTCATTTTTATGGTAGTCAGTCAACACCTATTCTTTTCTATAAATAGAGATGGAAGAAGACTTCTACATACATTCTGGCCAAGGCACTCATTCAGAATGGGCTATGGAATAACATGTAGTCAGGCTGAAAATACATAAATGGAAATATAACACAAAATTGCTAGAAGATAATGTGTCTGTGAGAAGGAACAAATTGTTATGGACAAGGTTTAGCAAAATGATAAGTAAAATTGCATACTCCTGAACTTCTGTTGCACTAATAGGTATCTCTCTAGTTTCATATCTGAAGCAGTACTCTTGTCCATTGATTCTCTTCCTAGGTGTATCCTGATGCACTCACCACCATCAGCCATGGCTGAACTCCTGCCTTCTGCCAACACATCAGTCTGTAGCACACTTTATTTTTATGGGCTCACCATTTTCCTGGGCAGCTTTCTACTCAGCCTTTTCATCATTGTGGTATGGTGCCACCTTACCTGCCTTTATGGAAAGAAGCAGGACTGTGGAGGGATGGAGTAGTACTTCCAAGGCATGGGAAAGATGAGGTCGAGAGTGCTTTCTATAGTCCTAGAATTAAGAAAGTAGCTAGGAAATACTGACAATTTAATTGCTCCTTCAGTCTTTTGGACTTCCCAAGATCAAATGATGAGTGGGAAAAAGAGCCTGTATTCATTCCGTGGGAATTATCCTCATTCTGGAACTAGTAATATATGTTCTTGTAGATCTCATGAGGATCAGAGCAGAAAACTAGTATGTGTCAAGTATATCCTTTATATAGAATGACACTCGGGAACATAGGACATAAGCTTTGGTTTAATTGTCCAAATAATGAAAGAGTTTTCTTGATTTTTTTATTAGCTATAAATTGGCATTTATGTTATGTCTAACTGATGTTAAGCTGCTAAGTGGCTCAGGCAGTTATTAAATACTCATCTGACATCACCAGAAGAATATACAAGTAAAATAATAAGCAATGGGACAATATGTTATTTATATATAACTGCCTAGTACAAAATCAGTAAGCAAGCAAATATACCTTCTAATTTGCCATATCTATTTTTTGGTATCTTCTTCTCCTCTCTTCAGATCCTAGTTCAGGGATTAAAAACTACCTACCCACAGACTGAATTTATCCCACAAATATGTTTTGTTTCCTAGCACACCTAGCATACTTGAACCAAATATATTGTGGACAGTTTCCTTTGACAATTCAAATGTAAGTTATGGAGATAGCATAGCTCAAGTCAGCAACTTTGTAAAGAGTGCACAGTGATTATTTTATATTAAAATGGCTTTGATGGCTTATGTTTAGAACTGATTGACAAGAGAGACAGGTAGTCTGGTACCCTAGGGATTCCTGTTCACTTCTTTAGAATAAGCCAAGCTTCAAAGGACATTCATAATTAGCATTCTGATTCTCTTTTAGTCAACAGATAATTAACTGATTCTACTAGCCATAAGTATTCTCAAATAAGTACAAACCTCCTTTTGATTCCTATATCTGTAGGAAAAGGAAACTATATAACTAAATTTAACTAAGTAATTAATTATTAATTTAGACTGTGGGTCTGGATTACTAAGGAAAAGCTTCAAATTCAGTCAGATTTGTTACCAAGATTATTACCTCATTTACTGCTCACAGAAAGCACATTGGACTTCTGAACTGATTTATATTCCTTTCATGAGCTAAACCCTATAAAGATAGTATTAAAAGGAAAGGAAAAGCAATCTGTTTTCCATCTAAGGGCAAGAAGAGTCTTCTTTTGCTTCTATGAAAATTTAAGCTCAGTCACAATGCTGAAGTATTTATTTAAAGGATATTAAACATAGAACACTTTCTAACACAATCTATAATAAAGTGTTTTAGAAGAGGGTCTGGTTAGATCTTAATTTTAACTTCTCATGCATATTGTGATCAGCCTCAGTGAGAAAAAAAAATCCTGAAGGTTGATGTAAGGTTCATGTTTTGAATATGGAAACCACAAGTTTGGCTGATATCTGTCCATTTCCCTAGCCAAGAAAAAGTTCATTCTGAAGATAATTTTCCCTCAGAAAAAGGCTAGTCTCAGGTAGTAAATACAGAAGAATGGCCTTTCCTGCTGTCAGATCCAAAGAGAATGATCCTTGTAAAATGATAGGAGGATAGACTTGGGAAATCACTAAGCCTTGGGAAAACTACTCACTGCTGTGCCCATATCTAGGTCTTACTAATCCAAGCCCAGACACTATATAAGAAGTTTGTGAAATCAACTGGCTTTCTGGGAAGTGAACAGTGGGCAGTGATTCACATCGTGGAGCAGCGAGTGCGCTTCTACCCAGTGGCCTTCTTTTGCTGCTGGGGCCCAGGTGGGTGTCTCAATGGAAAGAGGTGGGCAGTGAAGAGGGTACTACTGAGTTCTGACCAAGCAACATGGTCTCACCAAGAAGGATGGCTGCAAATTACTGTTCAGCTTGTAAAATTTAATTTGGTACCACTTATATTTCTAATTTTTTCCAACCTCCTTAACTTCTTCTTATGTTTTGGAAATTAAGATAATTAGACATGAGATGCAACCTGATGTGAAAGGAAATGCCCTGACAGAACTCAGAGATATTAATACTTGTCCTTCTTGCTACATAAAGTTTTGAGGATCAGACTGAATAATGGTTATGAATGCTTGGTAAACTCTAAAATGCTAAAAAGTATATCTTCCTGTAGTATGTCTTGCCATTATTTCTACATTAATAATCTGCAAAGTTTAATCAGTCAGGAGTAAAAGTTGGACACCCAAGGCCTAGTGGTTTATATAACTGCTTCATCTCACTGCTGGTCTTCATTATGCCTCTAGCTTCCATTCTAACAATGCTTAGGCATGGATACTGAAGAATTTTATGCTCAGGCAGTCAGGCTGACAATAAGATTTATACTTTGTGTTTTCACAGCTGTCATTCTAGTAATCATAAAGCTGATCAAGCCGCAGGACACCCAACTTCACATGGCCCTCTACGTTCTCCAGGTAACACCTTCCACATCCGGCATCTCCGTCTTCACACCCTCTTACCCTGTTCTCCCGTACTGCCCTTGCTCTGTGAGCACAGTTCTCCCTTCAGCATGCTTATTTCTGCGTTGCAAAAGGGAAAATCCAGTATTTATATTTAGTTATGAAGACTGTAAAATTTTCCTCATAGATGAGGTAGATGCTATTGTGAGAGTGCTTCCATGCATTTCAGAGCATACATACATCTGGTCAACTTCATTTTATTGACGCGTTTTTAAGGGGTGAGAAACAAAAAACAAGAGCTACCAGCAAATGTGCTTATGAAACCCTGATAGTGACCTGATTCTCTCCCATCCAGAGTGAACTGAATGGGATAAATTAGCTGTTGTAGGTGAATGAGGAGGGAGTAGTAGAGAAGTGGAATGATTCTTTTTTCCTCATTTATCAGATTTAAGAAGGGTTATCTGACTATGCTGATAGGGCAGTTTCTTCAAACCTAACCTGGGAAATGAGGCAATACAGAGGGGCATTGAAACCACTTCATTGTCCTTCTGTATATACTAAGAAATATGACCACCTCTTAGTCATCCATGACAAGTTATAGTGTGAAGAGTGATTTCAGGAAGAGCTAGAAAAATATTAAAAACTGATGCCAGACCTTCATGTATGAGATAGAGGAAATATAACAATGCTTTATAAATAGGGGAATAGGGACTATTCCCTGGATCTCTGAAAGCCTGAAGGATGGGCTCCATCACCCCTTCATCTCCTCCAGGCTCTAACAGCATCGTCCCAGGGTCTGCTCAACTGTGGCGTATATGGATGGACGCAGTACAAGTTCTTTCAACTAAAGCAAGAGGCTCGGCGTGATGCAGACACCCAGACACCATTGTTATGTTCACAGAAGAGAGTCTATAGCAGGGGCCTGGATCCACTGGAGTCTACCCTTACTTTTGCTACCAGCACCTCCACCATCCTTTGAAACTATGATACCTGAGTACAGGAACTGGAGTTACTCCACACCAAGGGATTTGGAAGAGTGCTGGGGAACATCTGAAGCCTTTTCTACCCTGCCTTAGACTATGGGAGTGAGAGGGAATATAGTGCCGTGGTTAGCGGCCATTCTAGGCAAATTGGGCAGGATCTCTACATTATTTTCAGATTCACTAGTAATTCTTAAAGCCTTTGTTCAGGAAGATGAAGCCATTTTCCATCTAAGAGATGGACTCATGTTACCTCGATGAATATTAGATTTATCTAAGTCTTTTCTAGAAAAAATAAATTCCAGTTTATTATTTAAACATGGCACTTCCAGACTCTCTACTCCATGGTTGCAGGTGAAGTATGGTGGCATGCAATGATTTTCTCAGATCTCGTCATTGCTATACTGTCTCTGAGGTTGGACAAAGAAAGTTCTGGATTTCTGTTCTTTGAATTGGTTTGGAAACTCAGAAAAACAAGGACAACAACTGTCAAAAAAGTGACAGTGGAATCCTCAGATACACCACATTCTAGTCTCATATATTCAGTGCTGTTCTAGGTTTTGACAATAGGGACCATTCTACTCTAGAAAATTAGGGCCAGTCTTTTGAAGGGGATAACAGGATATAAGAGAAATCATGACTAAAGGAAATTCTAGGAATCAAGAACTCTAAACTGTCATTTACAAGCGGAAGTCCTAAGTAGGTTTAATAGTGTCTGGACATTGAATTAAGTTAAACCGTATGAACTTACCATTTTTGTAGGTGAAAAGAGTCTAATATCAATTTTACATTGTTCAACCTAACAATGCTAAATATGTTTGTAGAATAAATGAATAAATGAATGAATGACTAATGAGTAGAATTTGAACCTTTTGGGGAAAGAAAAGATTCTTAGACTACAGAGCCTCACTTATGGGTAGGAATGTCTAATCTGTTTCTCACTCTTTAACTGCTTAACAAGTGATGTTTAGTCTCTCCAGTTAAGTTATGAAGAAGTCCAATCTGAGGCCAAAACGGCAGATACTATGATGCCAAAACAAAGGGGAAAGCCAGATGGATAAAATGATAATTAACAAAACATCTGGAGCTCATAATCAAATGTTTCTCACCTGATAAATTTCTGGTCTGTCCAGTGCAAAATTGTTAGGATTAAAGAAAATTGACACAGCAGATTACAGTGGTGGATTTGATAGGATACTCTGAAAAGTAAGCTCCAGAGAGTTTTCCAGAGGAGCTCTCCTTAGGGATTTTAGGGATCTCAATAAGAGCTCTTCAGACTTTAGGCCATGGGCTTCAGCCTTACTGTGGAGGGTAGTGTGGTCTTACTCTGTCAACATCACATCCTAAGTCCTCTCATTGTGCCCGAGTTCTGGAGACCTATTTCTGGGTAGCACAGAATAAGAAAGATTGCCTCACCTAGGGAGCTACTTTAATTTCTTTTTTTTATTTTGTATTGTTTTATGTCGTTCAAGAACAGTTGTCTCCATTTTCACCCCACCACGTCTCCCGCTCCACCCATCTCCACCTCCTACCCTCAAACCTACCCCCTTTGGCTTTGTCCATGTGTCCTTTGTACATGTTCCTTGATGGCCCTTCCCTTATTTTCCCCCATTGTCTCTCTCCACACCCCCTCTGGTTACTGTCAATTTGTTCCTTATTTCAATGTCTCTGGTTATATATTTTGCTTGCTTATTTATTTTGTTGATTAGGTTCTACTTATAGGTGAGATCATATGGTATTTGTCTTTCACCACCTGGCTTATTTTACTTAGCATAATGCTCTCCAGTTCCCACCCATGCTGTCAGAAAAGGTAGGAGCTCCTTTTTTCTTTCTACTGCATAATATTCCAGTATGTAAATGTACCATAGTTTTTTTTATCCACTTATTTACTTGTGGGCACTTAGGTTGCTTCCTGGCACCTGGCTATTGTAAATTGTGCTGCTATGAACTTTGGGGTGCATAGGTTCTTTTGAATTGGTGTTTCAGGATTCTTAGGGTAACTTCTTTTAATTTAAAAGCTAACAAGCATTTGGCACTTAGAAGGACAGATGGAAGCAATAAAGAGTTCCCACCTCCAAAGACCATGAAGGACACCAGAACTAAGGAGTCTAGTTCTGAAAATGTCTTTTTAGTATTACTTCATATTAGGTTTCATTACCAGAAAGAAGGTAATTACCAAATATTTGTCAAGTTTGTTCATCTTGCTTTTATGATGAAGTTTTTGCATTGATACTGGTCTTAGATCTTCTGTGGATATAGGCAAATGAAAATATAGTAGGAATGAGAAATAATAAAAGGTTGAATAAGACCTGGATTAGGATGATCAATATTTCATCATTCTGAGTCAGAGGGGACACGTGAAGCCAGACCGCTATTTACACTGTTCTCCATAATGCTTGAATTCACGTGGAGGAGGAGCATAGACATAGTCATGGTGGCAGTTCTAATTGTTGCAAATGCCCCTCCCATGACACTAGTTCAGGTTGCAGTCATAGTGAAGTGTAGGGGCATCTTAGCAGGTGTAATAATATACAGATCTTTTGGGGACCACATGGGATAGATGTCATTCTTCAACCTCTCATCAGCCCTATCTGCGGTTTAAAGAAAACACAGCACCTGAATACCATGTGGCCTGCATGGGGACAGGCTGTCTTTCGATGTGTGAGAGCCTTTAGTTGTTTTTACTTGGTAGCTTCCTACATTTTACATCTTTGGCCTTACACTTGCTGAAGAACTTACAAATCTCTTTAGATTCACTGTCACAGTTTTCAGACCTGTTTCTCTTGGTATTCATGTAATGATAGCAACTTCCCCAGGCAACCTTTGTGCCCTTTCCAAAGATTTTAACACATTGATTCTCTAGGTTTTGCAACTGGTTCTGGTAACAATAACTTGTTATTTACCATGGGTGCCATCTTGATTATAGGTATTTGCCTGTAATGAAGCTATGTACCATTACAGTGTTCTTGGAGGTACACTCATCCACACTGAAGGGGCAAGGTGTAGTTGCCTTAAGAAATCTGTTTTTGCAGCAGAATCCAAATGCAGAACCCAAACCCTTCAGTCAGCATGAGGGCAGACCACAGGAATCCTTTTGACAATCAAGGACGCTACCCTAATCATATTCCTCTTCTTCATCCACTCTCTTGTTCCCACTATATGACTTTCCAAGGGAGCTTTGGAGCTAAGGTTTGTGAAACAGGCATCCCCTTCTCAAAAGTGGAAGCTGCAGCTACTGAAGCCCATGTCTACAGTAATAAGTTCATGTGTAGTATAGAGGTCTGACCGTGGCATTTGCAGGCCACATGGTCATGCTTCATTCTCAAGTTATGGCCACACTCATGAGCCACCAGTGCTGCATAATGTGGTATATCTTCATGAAAAAAGATTCAAGATTGGTTGCATTCTTAGCAGTGCAGATATTACTGAGGAATGCATGGCCCTTGTACTTTTCAAGACTTTGGCCAGTAATCATATAAGCAGCATCATGCTTCACCCTTCTCAAAAGATGCCAGTCTCCCCAGTAGTAAAAATTTTGAAGTATTTCCTGCATAGTCAGAGAGATTTTCACTAGGTTTTTCCCTGTCTACTTTCACATTTAGCTCTTCCGTGTACCTGTTGACCAAGGCATGGGCATCTATTATATGCCCATGTAATAGATTACCAAGACAAAAGTCTTGGTAACACTATTATTTGGAATCACTTATTGTCAACAACAATAAATATTTCTGCATACTTGGGAAGTGTCCACACTGAGGAAACTTTTTTTCTGCTCTGAATTTGTAAAGTGGTTAAGAGCTCATCCTGTTTATCCCCACTGACTGCACATGACTCACCTGATTTTAAAGATAGGCTATAAATCATATCCTCAAAATTCTTTGAAGTATAGGCTTGATGTGAAAGAGTTCCATGTAAGGCCAGGACTCTTTTTAACCCTGAGTGCTGATAGTCACAAGAGAATCCAGATCACCCTCTGAAAACCCAGTTATCCTGAATAAAAGACCTGTCCAAGCCCATTTTTCCATTTTGAAGTATATAAACAGGGAAGTTGACAAATAATTCTTTCTTTTGCTTCAGATTAATAATATTTTCTTTGTATGCAGGCCATGTTTTCTGTTTTTTCTCTCAGTTCTCTGAACATTTTTAGATTCCTAGAGATGACTATCTCATAATAAAGATATTCCTAGTTACAGTGCATCCCTTGAAGTATAGTGACTACCAACAATAAGATGATATGCAGATTAGTATGGGGAGGGCCCATTCTCAAGCATCCTATCTGGATAATCCTGGGGAAAAAAATCACTTCAAATATTACCCTAGACCATTTGATTTCATAGGAGAAAGGGCAGGTAGGGAGGGAAAGTAACTAGTTGGGATTATCATTGTCATGGCTCAAGTGAAATAGCCAGTGATCCCAGACCTCTGTCTCTCAGTTGCCTTCCTTGGGACCCAAATCTTTGTCTGTGACAGTCATTTGGCCAAAGCTTAAAGTAATACTGCATGCTAGGACAGCTGTTCCCACCTCTGAGTGTTACATGATGACACCTGCTTTTTGGCTGTGCCTTTTCCTATTCCTGTTGTGCTCTCTTTCTTTAGGAGTCTCCTTACTTTGCAACCTCCCGCAAAGAACAAAAGTTTTAGTGTTTGTTCCCTAGCTGCACTCCTGTTATCTTGGTAGAGGAATACAAACATTCAGAGGTTCAGCCAGTACTATGACTCAGAATCAAGCCCCCCAAAAAGAAAAAAATATACATATAACCACCTTCCCTCAGTCTCTGCCCCCATGGAAGTCTTCTCCTCCTGTTACCTGTTGTTCTTTTGAGTCATTGAAACTACAGGTTCTAGAGCAGGGGTTTGTGGATCTCTGGGTAGGTCACAGATGTCTGCTGTCCAGTGCCTTTTGCACCATTTCCTACTCTGTACCATGCAGCCCATTTTAAACCTCCAGTCCTTTTCCTTTTTTTCCCTATTATTCACAATATGTTTATTTATTTGCTCAATCCTGGAATATATATAGAGTATTTTAGAGTAAGTAAACATATAGAATATTTTTAGAATAAATAGACTGTGCCTTTGTAAAAAAAGAAATATACAAACTGGATAACAATGTTTGTGTTCAGTTATTTTTGCCTTTAGCCTTGTGGTATAAAGTCAAAGTAATATTCTTCAAAATTACTTAGGTTAGTACTTTCCCATTCAGATCTATTGTGTGGTTATATCATTCATTTTTTAATATAGTTAGGCTCTTATGTTACTGTTTATATTTCCTTTTGGTTTGTAAAATGTCACCATGATTCTAAAAGTCAGTACTATAGAAAAACCTGTACTCAGAGGACACTTCCTTAAGCCTCTAACCCCTTGTCTTCCTTGTATGTCTTCATTCTTTCCACCTAGTTCCTGCTCACCAATCTTAATAGTGGTTGATTTTTCCTATATTTCTTTCTTCACAAATTAGTAGATACATGTATATTTTCTTTTAGTCCTTCTTATGTAAATGTCTGACATTTACACTTTCCTTTTTAAACTTAAGTGTATATCTTATAAATCGCTTCATATCAATTTTTAGAGATCTTTATCATTCTTTTTTTTACAACTGCATACATAGTACTCCATTTTGTGGATATAACATAATTTATTCAATCATTCTCCTGTGTATAGACTTTTGGTTGTCTGCATTATTTTGAAATTACATACATGCATCAAAAAATAATCTTGCGCATAAGTACTTTTTGAAGGCAGATTCCTAGAAATGGAAAGGCAATGCTAACTGCATGTGTAGCTTTGTTTGATATTACTAAATTGCCCTTCAGAAGGGTTCTGGCAGTTTGTATTCCCGCTAGTAATGCACCTGCTTCCTCTCAGTCTAAGTGACAGAGTATGTTGCCACACCACACATTTTAATTTTCACCAAAATGACAGGTAAGAAGTGACATGTCAGTGTTGTTTAAATTATATATTTCTAATATTGAGTGAATTTAAACATTTTAATATGTTTAAGGGCCATTTTTATATTTTTAAATAATTTTTCATGTCTTTTCTCCTTTTTTGTATCAAACTTTTGGTCTTTTTTCTCCTCAGCTTTCCCCTTCAGTTTTATTGAGGCATAATTCACAACTAAAATTTACATATTTAAAGTGTATAACCTGACGATTTGATATGTGTGTACATTGTAAAATATTTATTTATTGTGAATATAAACTAGAAAGGCAAAGGAACTAGAGTAGTTGGAATAATTTTGGAAAAGAATAACGTGGAAGAAACCAACTATTCAGTTTCAAGTCTGTCTGATATTGGTGATGGGACAGACACACATAGATCAATGAACCAGAAGAGAGAGGCCCAAAATGGGGAACTCGTACACATACAGCCAGCAGATTTTTGACAAAGGGGAAAAAACAGTTGCATGGAGGAAGCACAGTCTTTTTGACAAATGGTGCTAGAAAGTTGTATATACACAGGCCAAAAAGAAAAGTGAACCTCAGCCTAAACCTCACATTTTATATGAAAATCACCTCTAAATAGAGTGTAGATTTAACTGTAAAATATAAAACTATAAAACTCTTTAGAAGAAAACATAGAATGTCTTCAGGATCTAAGGCTTGGTAAAGAATTCTTTTTTTTTTTTTTAAAGATTTTATTTATTTTTAGAGAGGGAAGGGAGAGGGAGAGAGAGAGAGAAACATCAATGTGCAGTTGCTGGGGGCCGTGGCCTGCAACCTAGGCATGTGCCCTGACTGGGAATCGAACCTGCGATGCCTGGTTCGCAGCCCGCGCTCAATCCACTGAGCTACACCAGCCAGGACAAGAATTCTTAAACATGACATCAAAAACATCCATAAAAGAAAAAAAATCCATCAATTGGATTTCAAAGTAAAAATTCCTGCTTTGTGGATGACTTTGTTAGGGTGGAAAGACAAGCTGCAGACTGGGAGAAAATATTTGCCCACCACTTACCTGATAAAAGATTCATATTTAGAATATGTAAAGAACTCTCACTACTCAATAATATCAAAGCAGATGATCCAATTAGAAAATAGGCAAAAGACATGAGACAGTTCACTGAAGAGGATATATGGCTGGCAAATAAGCACATGAAAAGATGTTCAACATTAGCAGATATTAGAAAAATGCAAATTAAGACTCCACGAGACTCTCAGAGTGCCTCATGCCAGAGCAAACTGTGGCCCTGAACCATTGCCTGTCCTCTGCCCATAAGCTAGAGGCACTGAAGAAGGTTGTGCAGTTAAAGGGGTAAAAAAGACTCCATAAGACAAATTAAACAACAACAAATTAAAGACCAATACAACAGCTGAAATTAAAAACATAGAGGTGACAATACAGAGAAACCAGATCTTTCATACATTGGTGAAGGGAATGTAAAATTATATAGCAACCCTGGAAAACAAGCAGTTTCTCCAAAAACTAAACAAATATCATAAGGCTCCACAGTTATGCTTGTTGATATTTATCCCAGAGAAATGAAAATTTATGTCTACATAAAAATCTGTACATAAATATCAGAAAGAGAAATTAAGAAAACAATTCCATTTACAATTGCATTAAAAGGAATAAAATACCTAAGAATAAATTTAACCAAGGAGGTAAAAGACCCATACACTGAAAACTGTAAGACATTATAGAAATAAATTGAAGAAGACACAAGTAGATGATATTTAATACTCATGGATTGGAAGAATTAATATTGTTAAAATGGTTATAATACCCTAAACAATCTGCAGGTTTAATGTAAACTATATCAAAATTCTGATGGCATTTTCACAGAAATAACAACAAATAATCCTGAAGTATGTGTGGAACCTCAAAAACCCCAAGCAGCCAAAGGAACCTCAAGAAAGAACAAAGCTGGAAGCATCACACTTTCTGACTTCCAACTATATTACAAAGCTATATAATCAAAGCAGTATGGTATTGGCATAAAAACAGACACATAGATCAATGGAACAGAACATAGAATCCAGAAATAAACCCACACATATATGGACAATTAATTCACAATGGAAGATTCAAGAATATACAGTAGGGAAAGGACAGTCTCTTCAATAAATAGCATTGGGAAAATTGGATAGCTGCATGCAAAAGAATGAAATGGGACCACTGTCTTACACCATATACAAAATTAGCTCACAACAAATTAAAGACTTAAATGTAAGACCAGAAACCATAAAACTTTTAGAGGAAAACATAGGTGGTAAGCTCCTTGACATCAGTCTTGGGAAGTATTTTTGGGATTTGACACCAAAGGCAGAGGCAACAAAAGCAAAAATAAATAAGTATAACTATATCAAACTAAAAAGCTTCTGCACAGCAAAAGAAACCATCAACACAATGAAAAGGCAACTTATGAGTAGGAGAAAATATTTGCCAATCATATGTCTGAAAAGGGGTTAATGTCTAAAATATATAAAGAACTCATACAATTCAAAAGCACAGAAAAATTCCAATTAAAAAGTGGGCAGAGGATCTGATAGACATTTTCCCAAAGAAGACATACAGATGGCCAAGAGGTACATGAAAAGGTGCTCAACAACACTAACCATCAGAGAAATGCAAATGAAAACCACAATGAGATGTCATCTCATACCTGTTAGAATGGCTGTTATCAAAAAGACAAGAAATAACAAGTGTTGGTAAGGATGTGGGGAAAAAGGAAACACTTGTGCACTGTTGGTGGGAATATAAATCAGTATAGCTACTATGGAAGTTCCTCAAAAAATTAAAACCAGAACTACCATATAATCCAGCAATTCTACTTCTGGGTATTTACCCAAAGGAAACAAAAACACTAACTTGGGAAGACATCTGCACCCCCATGTTCATTGCAGCATCATTTACAATAACCAAGACATGGAAGTAATGCAGGTGTCTATCAATAGATGAGTGGATAAGAAAACGTGATAGATATCAATGTATATACAATGGGCTATATATAATATATATACACACATATGTATATACATCTGTGTATGCAATGGACCATATTTAGCCATAAAAAAGGAAGTCTTGCCATTTGCCACTATATGAATGAACCTTAAGGGCATTGTACTAAGTAAAATAAGTCACATGGAAAAAGACAAGTACCATATGATCTCACTTGTGCATAGAATCTAAAACAAACAAAAAATGAACTCACAGAACAAGTTAGTGGTTGCCAGAGTTGGGGGAAATCAGTGAATATAGTCAAAAGGTACAAACTTCAAGTTATAAAATACATAAGCCCTGGGGATATAATATACAGCATGGTGACAGTAGTTAATAATACTATACATTTGAAAGTTGCTTAGAGAAAAGATTTTAAAAGCTCTCATCATAAGATAAAAATTTTAACTGTGTGGTGATGGATGTTAACTAGACTTACTGTGATCATTCACAAAATATACAAATATAAATCATTATGTCATATACCTGAAACTAATATGTCAATTGTATTCAATAACAATAAAAAATAGAGGACTTTCAGCCAAGATGGAGGCATAGGTAGATACACTTTGCTTCATCTCACAACCAAAAGAAGGACAACAACAAATTTTAAAACAAAAAACAACCACAACTATCAGAAAATCAATCTGTCTGGAACTCCAACAATGAAGGCTTAAAGAAGAAACATTTATTCAGACTGGTAGAAGGGATGGAGATGGGCAGCTGGGGCTAAGAGGAATGCAGCAAGGCAGCACCTGGAGGACCGGGTTGGGGAGGTGGTGGCTGGTAGACCTAGCGGCCCCACATTTGTATGCAGATAAACCGGGAGAAACAACTGGGGAGCGAGACAGACCACACAACCCAGGGTTCCAATGCTGGGAAATAAAGCCTCAAAGCCTCTGGCTATAAAAACCTGTGGGAATTGTGGTGGCAGGAGAAACTCCCAGCCTCATAGGAGAGTTTGTTGGAGAGATCCATAGGGTCCCACACCTGAGAATCAGCACCAGAAGGGCCCAATTTGCTTGTGGGACATGGGGGAAGTGACTGAAAGCTGGCTGAGAGCCCAGCAAATGGCATTGTTCTTTTTCAGACTCCTCTTGCACATGCAACAGGGCAGTGACATGGGTTGCCCTGGTAAATACCTAAGGCTCCGCTCCTTACTCTGTAACAGGCATGCTGAGACAAAAAAATATGTATGGCCCAAATGAAAGAACAGGTCAAAGCTCCAAAAATAGAACTAAGCAATGAAGAGATAGGCAACCTATCAGATGCAGAGTTCAAAACACTGATAATCAGGATGCTCACACAAATGGCTGAATAATGGTAGCAAAATAGAGGAAGAAGTGAAGACTACGCAAAATGAAATAAAGCAAAATATACAGGGAACCAACAGTGAAGGAAAGGAAACTGGGACTCAAATCAATGATTTGGAGCAGAAGGAAGAAATAAACATTCAACCAGAACAGAATGAAGAAACAATTCCAAAAAATAAGCAGAGGCTTAGGAACCTCCAGGACAACTTTCAGTGTTCCAACATCTGAATTGTAGGGGTGCCAGGAGAAGAGGAAGAGCAAGACATTGAAAACATAATGAAGGAGAACTTCTCCAATCTGGCAAAGGAAATAGACTTCCAGGAAGTCCAGGAAGCTCAGAGAATCCCAAAGAAGTTGGACTCAAGGAAGCACACACCAAGGCATATCATAATTATATTACTTGAGATTAAAGAAAGGAGAGAATCTTAAAAGCAGCAAGAGAAAAGGAGACAGTTACTTACAAAGGAGTTTCCATAAGACTATCAGCTGACTTCTCAAAAGAAACCTCAAAATAAGGGGCTGGAGAGAAGTATTCAAAGTCATGAAAGCCAAGGGTTTATATCCACCATTACTCCCTCCAGAAAAGCTATCATTTAGAATGGAAGGGCAGATAAAGTGCTTCTCAGATAAGGTTAAGTTAAAGGAGTTCATCATCACCGAGCCCTTATTATGTGAAATGTTAAACTTATCTAAGAAAAAGAAGATCAAACTATGAACAGTAAAATGACAACAAACTCACAACTATCAACTGAATCTAAAAACAAAAACAAACTAAGCAAACAACTAGAACAGGAACAGAATCACAGAAATAGAGATCACATGGAAGGTTATCATTGGGGAGGGGGAGAGGGAAGAGTAGGGAAAAGGTACAGGGAATAAGAAGCATAAATGGTGGGTACAAAATAGAGGGAGGTTAAGAATAGTATAAGAAATGTAGAAGCCGAAGAACTTATATGTGGGACCCATGGACATGAACTAAAGGAGGGGCGGGATGCTGGTGGGAGAGGGGTGCAGGGTGGAGAGGAATAAAGGGGGGGGGAATGAGACAACTGTAATAGCATAATCAATAAAATATATATAATAAAATAAAAATACAAAAAATATATAAATATATATAAAAATAAAAGAACAAGCTTAAAAAAGGAACTTCACTGTAGCTAAGTGGCCCAGTTGATTGGGGCACCATCCCATACACCAAAAGGTTGTGGGTTTGATAGCCAGTGGGGTATTTGTTGGAGGCAATCGATAGATATTTCTCTATCTCTCTCCCTTCTCTCTAAAATCAATAAAACGTATTCTTGGGTGAGGACTTAAAAAAAGGAAGAAAAAAAAATGAGCTTTGGATATACCAGAAGATAAATTTTTGTCAAACTGATGTAATGCTTTGTCTTCACTGTGGGCATGTTTACATCCATGTGAGGTTATGATGATGTAATCTGGGTTTTTGGTAAATTATTATTTTTAAAATTTTTCCCTTTTGCTGGGCCCCAGAGAATAGAGTGGAGTCTGGTTCCATGCTATGAGAATATTCCCAAAAGCATTCCTACAGAAACAAGAAAGGATGTCAGGTCAGGTCAAAGGAGAGAGATGGCCTATCCAAGTCCCCCAGTGGAGCATGCCATGTCCCTGGACTCTAGGAACATTAATATGGGCAACATGCCAATGTGTTATTTTCCACATTATAATTTTTCCTTTGTTTCCTCTAAATCTGGATAAAAATCCACAGCCTGGATTTAGCTGTGCTTTGAGGAACTAAGGGAAGGGACTGGGTCTCTGCTGGCCTGAGGCAGCACAGGAAAGACAATAACCATCCAGGGAAGGCAGGTAAAAGGTAGCAATAAATCACCATCAGAGGTTTGGAGAGAGCAGCTGACTGGGTCACGAGTGACAACCAACACTGATTATTGGAAGGTGTGAGCATTCTTCAGAATCCTTCAAATATAATGGGGAAAAGGAATCAGTTGAAATGGTATACTTCCTAGAGACAGTCACACACAATGCAGAGCAAACCGTTGTTACCTGGGCTTTGGAGGAGGATTTTATAGGAAACTCTTTATAAGAAATGCTGTCCATTGAACATGGAGATTTAACGTGCTGAGTTACATCTGCTCATTCCTGTCCTCATTAAAACTGGCCTCTCCCTTACCACAGTCTATCTTAATGGGATTCAGCCTTCATTCGCTGGAGTTTGAAGTTTTATAAACTTTTTGTGACTTCCTTGACTGTTAATAAATATTTAGCATCATTGCATCTGAGCAAGATTTTGGTGGTTCCAGGGAGTGGTGAGAAGCATCTCCCCAGGGAATGAATCTGGCCCTGTATTTCAAGACTAGCTCTGGTTAAATCATTCACTTGGTAAATATTTATTAAGCATCTACTATGTGCTGAGACCACAGTACTGAATAAGATGGCAACATGCCAGTCCATGATGTCAGCATGTAGTAAAAAAAAAAGACATTTTTAATAATAACTACAATTTGAGGATTGGTAATAGTGGTCAGTTAAGGACACATTGGTGTCTTCCTCATCCCTTTTTACCCAAGGAAAAGGCCCATAAGGTAGTGGACAATGTAGGTTGAGTCATGCCTCAGCAGACATGCAGGTTCTGCGACTTA
Source organism: Tonatia bakeri (assembly GCA_004024845.1). Classification (NCBI taxonomy): domain Eukaryota; kingdom Metazoa; phylum Chordata; class Mammalia; order Chiroptera; family Phyllostomidae; genus Tonatia; species Tonatia bakeri. Next base: position 25,593 of record PVIA01014173.1, read on the forward strand.
ACTGCCTTTAAAGCAACTTCTCCCTGGTCTCTTTTCCGATGGAGGTTTGTGTCATAGGTCAGTTGGGAGGATTAGATTAAGGCAATGAATGTAAAGTGTTTAACATGTTTTTGGGCATATAATGAATAATGTTAATAGTATACTTGCTTTGGCCTGTCTTCACAGAGAAGTATCTACAACCTCCAAAGCTCTCTTACCTGTAATTGGAGAAGTTCCTTCTGATATCAGTCAATGAGTTATTAATTTCAGTAAATTAAAAAAATAGAAAATAAAAAATTTTTGTTTCCTACATGTACTCAGCACTGTGATAGGGCTTCTGTACTGTTATAAAATTAGTATAAATTTAGTTTCCTAACTCTAGATAATGTTACTCAAACATGAGATATCTGGGTTACTGAAATTCATCCCAGGAAGATTAGTAAGAGGAAGAGCTATGAAAGTTCTCTAGAAGAAAAATCTTTTAGGTAAAAATGGAGCATGGCTATAGGAAGGGCCTGGAAATACTGGGAAGTAATAACTTGAATATACATAAATCATGTTACACATCTGCCAGATGTGAAAAGATGGATGACTTTACTGACCTTTTAACCCTGGTGCAGTCAGGGTCATCTGCTTTATCAGATATAATCCCTCCCACAGAGTTCTAGGACAAAATAGACTCAAAACTATACCACATGGAATCAGAAAAGATATCTGATCTGAATAGGATTTTATTTATTTTTGGATTTAAAAACTCATTAATGCACATTTACATGGCAAATTAGAATAGCCAACCACATGAACAACTGACCTCACATAATGGTTAGTTGTTATTGAAATAAAAATCCAAGTGACAGTAATAAATGCAGGCACATATGGTAGTGCATATCAAACAACTTAAATGAATGATGGCATGTCTTGAAAAAGTTTCTGGTAAATGCAAAAATTTGCCTGAGACAAAGACATTGATGTCAGAGATGCATGTGATGAGTTCAAATAAAATGTGAAAAAGCAAAAGTAGTAGAATATTCACTATATTAAATAAATAAAATCTTAATTACTAAAAGGAATAATAAAAGGGAGAGAGTCCCTCATTCCACATCAGTATGTTTTCGTAGACTGTATAACCCTAGTCAGAGTCACTGGAGCTGTCAGTTCCCACTTTATCTTTGTGTCACTAAGCCTCTAGTACCTGCTCTGTGTTTCAGGTGTTTCATATATTTGGCTTCTTCCTCCCACTACTTGTTTTACGGTTCTTCTTCCTCCTCTTCCTCTTCTTCCTCTTCTTCCTCTTCTTCCTCTGCTTCCTCTGCTTTCTCTTCCTCCTCTTTTGTTGTTGCTGTTGCCTCTTGTAGGGTTGGCTGCCCTTCTGGGGGCTTTTCTTTTGCCCCTTCTTCTGCCTTTTCTTTTGCCCCTTCTGCCTTTTCTTTTGCCTCTTCTGCTGCCTTTTCTTTTGCCTCTTCTTCTGCCTTTTCTTTTGCCTCTTTTTCAGCCTTTTCTTTTGCCTCTTTGTCTGCCTTTTCTTTTGCACGTTTACACATGATACATATGCAAATAACTGCAACTGCTAATATTATGAGAAAAAGTAAAAAGAATACTAAGATCATTCTGTCTAAGATTTTTTCATGTTTGACAGGACTGCTAGTTTCATGAAATCCTGGCGTTTCTTCACTTGGCTTACCAGGGGGACCACTGTCCACACTACCCCCATTACCCATGGATCTGCAGTCAGGGGGGGCATAGCCAACCTCACAATGGCAGTGCTTTAAGTTGTTACAGACCCCTCTCCCACCACACATTCTCGCTGGATCGCAGTCGTAGTTGAGTATGGCATAATCGGTGCAGGAGTAATTCATGCAGACTTTGTTTGGGGCACAAGAAATGCCATGGTGCACATCGCCTTCATCAGGGATATCAGTGATGTTGTAGGCATCCATGCTCCAGCAGAACTTACCTTCATGAGGAATCTGGATCAGTGTGTGAAGGAGTGGGACTTTTGGTAGTCTGTCAATCTCTGTACATACAATTTTTCCACAGAATATATTCTCATCTCTACACTGAACATATGCTGGATTATTAGAAGTGGGAAGGCCACAGTTTCCAAACCTGTCCCCTTTGCTGTTTACCAACTCGTAACACTGTCGTGGGGCAGACAATGCAGAGGTCCCAAAAATCTGTTGACATTGATGATCAGGGTGGCCGCACATACCATTGACACAGTAATTTGCACCACATGGAGTACCGTCTTGCTTGTAGCTGTTGGGGGGACATTCCTCACTCATACCATTACAGAACTCTGGGAGGTCGCATTCTCCCAGAGCCTGACGGCATGGTGTTCCCTTTGAAACGAATTGGCATAACTGATTACAACAAGGTCCAGAGCTACACACTGCATTAGCCTTCAAGTTACATGCTCCATCACAGCATGGGTCATGGTCACAATTACTACCACAGTCACACTGCTCTGTATCCTCCACCACCCCGTTTCCGCAGGTGGAATCCCTCCGCAAGCGGCCTTTGTGCTGAGGCTTGTTAAACAGGCAGGCCCCTTTGTGTTCCTGCAGGAACCGGTAGAAATAGTCAGAGCTGCAGTTGCTGAAGCCACTTTCTTTAGTGATATCTTCATACATGAGGCAGAAGCGTTTACCTTCACAAGTGCAGGCCGAGTGGTCGTGCCGAATGCCCAAGTTGTGCCCGAGCTCGTGGACCATGAGCGCTGCAAACAGGAGGACGTCTTCATGATGGAAGGATTC
>PVIA01014174.1:0-28324 GCA_004024845.1 Tonatia bakeri
TTATTTATTTTTAGAGAGGGAAGGGAGAGGGAGAGAGAGAGAGAGAAACATCAATGTGCGGTTGCTGGGGGACATGTCCTGCAACCTAGGCATGTGCCCTGACTGGGAATCGAACCTGCGATGCCTGGTTCGCAGCCCACACTCAATCCACTGAGCTACGCCAGCCAGGGCAAAAGTAAAATAAAATATTTTGACGACAAAAGTCAAGGCCACTGACCAATCAGAACAGACTCGGTGGCCAACAACCAGCACTGCCCTACTGGCTGGCCCCAGCCCTGATGCCAGAGTGGGACCAATTCAGCACCTCGGGCTGTTATCGTCAATGTTACAGAAAGGCAAAGGGGGCCCAAATCAGGAGACAGGTCAATGCTCTGGGAACAATAACAGAAAGAACCTTCCAGAATGGGCAAGGGTGGGCCATCCGCGGAGAGTGAACTCTCAGAGACCACTCGGGTAGACATTCACTCGGGAGGTGTGGCCCCGAGGCCCCTCAGGGAGCCAGGCTGTGACTGTGACGAAGAAGCCGGGGTTGCGTGGGGCGCGCAAGGCTCTGCAGCACGAAGAAAGGCTGAGTCCAGCAGGGAGGGCCCACGGGCTGTGAACTGGGCCTGGAGGCAGACATCGCCCGTGGGAGAGAAGAGGTGCCTCGGAAGCACCCATCCTCACTGTGGGCCAGGTGTCACCATGGCTTGAACAGACGGGCCTTGGTGGCCTTCAGGCCTGCCTCGGCTACCAGGCAGTCAGCCGGCCTGGGCGGATCCCCTCCACTGGTGGACACTACTGGGAATTCTACCCTGATGCCTCAGTCCTGTGTGACAGCTGCCTCGGGCAGTGCAGATACAAGCGAGCTTTCCCTCTGTGTTTTCTCTTCTTCTACAGGTGAGTTTTTTGACCAGTGAAGATGATCTTGGGGTGCGGTATCCCCCATTAAAGTGCCACCTCCCCTTGCCCCTGGCCCCGTGACAGGTGGCCCGGAAATGGGAGGGTTAAAGGTTAAGGCAGACTTCTCAGCAAACTTCATGTAACATGCTAGATGGGATTTAAAAACTGAGTGTAGCCCTGGCTGGTGTGGCTCAGGATTGAGCACCGGCCTGCGAACCGAAATGTTGGGGGTTCGATTCCCAGTCAGGGCACGAGCCTGGGTTGTGGACCAGGTCCCCAGTTGGGGGCTTGTGAGATGCAACCAATTGATGTATCTCTTGCATATTGATGTTTTTCTCCCTCTCTTTCTCCCTCCCTTCCCCTCTCTTTAAAAATAAATAAAATCTTAAATAAATAAATAGAAACTGAGTGTAGGGCCAGGCCTTTGAGCATTGGTTCCCCTGTCTGGGCATGGGCCACTTCCTGAAAATAAACTTTGTTTGCTGGAAAAACAAAACAAAACAAGCAAACCAATAAAACAAACCAACGTTCCCCCCCCCGCCCCTGCAAAGCTGAGTGTAAACACATCTCCCCAATAAAAATCAACGTTCCAGAGTCCATCTTGAGCAAACGGAAGCATTTTCCTCTCAGATCAAATCAGGTTCTCCAAGAACAACTAATACAATGGAAAGGACGGTGATGGGCCGGATGAATGTGTTTTCAAGCAAAATGAAACAATGGAAATTAAAAAAAACCACACAGCAGTGCTTGGCCTTTGCAGCAGTCAGGACCCTCCTCCCCCTGCAGACTCAGACAGCTCTCCACTCCTCCCAGCCGGCGTCTGTCTCAGCGGCCAGATTGTGTCTGCCTGCCTCCCAACCAGAACGTGAGCGCCCGAGGCTTCTATCTGTCTGGACAGCTGCACGCAGGAGAGTCCACTAGTGTCTGTTGAATTAATGGGTGACTGATAATAACAGAAAACATTTATTCCGTGTTTGCTGAGTGCTAGGTGCTGTTCATCACCATCCACAATCCGTTAGACAGGAATCACACAGGAATCACTGCACAGACGGGAAACTGAGGCCAGAGAGGTCTGCTCATCTGCCTGAGGTCTCCCACGACCAAGGGAAGAGATCTGGGCTCACGACTGTTGGGTGTCAAAGCTGAGTGGGCCCGCCCCAGGCGGGTAGCTCGGTTGGTTAGAGTTGTCCTGAAACACCGAGGTTGTGGGTTCCATCCCCGTCAGGGCACAAGAAGCAACCAATCAATGTGTAAACAAGTGGAACGACAAATCGATGTTTCTCTCCGATCAATAAAAATAAAAAAGAGCCTCAAATAAAACAGAAAGCTGAAGCGGGTGAAGGAACCCTGGAGAAGCGTTTGCGCGGCTCACCGCTGCCCCCTAGAAGGGAGGCGTGGCTTGTTAGCTGAAAATTCCATCTGCACCAGCCCCAGCGTGCACTACACACGCTGCCCACTGTGCTCACCTACAGCACACAATTCACCGGTCTCGGCGTGTTCACAGACAGTGCGCCCATCACCACCGCGGTCAATCTTCGGGCATCTTCCTCACCCCAAAGAGAACTCAGTACCCCTGGCCGTCACCCTCCATCCCTCCACCCCGTTTCCCGCAGCCCTCAGCGGCCCCTGCTCAGCCCGATCTACCTGAGCAGCCGTGGCAGGTCCCTCCGGGAGGCGCTGGGCCCACAGCTGGGCGTTGCCACCCTCTTCCAGCCCTTCACAGCTAGGAGCTGTGACAGCGTGTCTGCCCCAGAAAAGGAGCCCGGAGAAAGCTACTGCCCGTCACCACCAAACTTGGCTCTGTCGCTGTTTACACGGAGTGCCAGGCCACCCTCTCAGAGACCCATGACCAGGGGCTGGCGACTCTCTCAGCTGCGGGACTCCAGGGTCTCGGCGATCCCTTTGGGACGCCCAGGTCGGCCGGACGGCAGCGGGGTGTGTAGCTCTGGCTGTGGGTGGGTGGGTGCGGGCATAGCCAACGAAGGGCAGCTCAGACCTCCCGGTCCGGCCAAGACCACCCAGGGCCCTACCGACTCGACTGGGCGCCCAGCGGTCCTTCCCCGGGTCGGGCGCCCGCCCGCGCCCCGCCCCCAGCAGGAGAACCGGACGGGCTCAGCGGGCGGGGCGGGGCGGGGCGGGGCCGGCGGGACCCCGGCGGGGGCGCGGTGGGCGGGGCGGCGAGGGCAGGAATGCACGCCCCCCGCTGCGGCCCCGCCCCGAGCATCCAGTGCGGACCGGGCCGCTCTGGCCGAGCTGGAGGGCGAGCGTCATGGCCGCTTCGAGACAACCCCAGATCGGGGAGCTGCTGGCTGTGGCCCGGAGGGCCTTCCGGGAGGAGTTCGGGGCCGAGGCCGAGCTGGCGGTGTCGGCGCCCGGCCGCGTCAACCTCATCGGGGAGCACACGGACTACAACCAGGGCCTGGTGCTGCCCATGGTGAGGGTCTGGGAGGGGACCCGAGCCTCCCTTCGGGCCCCTGCCCCGCCGGAAGGGCAGGCCCGAGGGGCGCGGGGAGGGCCCTGGTCCCCGCGTGAACTGTTGGGCGGGCCGCGCCGAACTTTCACTCCAGCGGAGTTTGAGGGTCGCGCACGTGGGGGAGCCCCTGGGCCGGGGCACGTCTCACGTAGGAAGGGAGGAAGCGGGAGCCTACGAGGAAGTAGGCTGGGAGGGGGTGTGCCGGCGCCTCTTCGCTCCAGCCCGCCCTCTGTGGACTGCAGATTCCTGCCAGCAACCTGGGAGTCACGTTAAAGTGGGGGCCTCCCCGTGTTGCACAGGGAAGGAGGTGTTTCCGACTCTGGCCTCCACGAGGCTCTGCAGAAATTGTGGGAGCTTGCCCTAGGCCTCCCGGCCCATCCCGTTCAGTGCAGAGGGGGAAACAAGCCCTGCGAGGGGGAGGGGAGGGGAGGGGGGGATGGCTAGTGATCCAGTCAAGGCCACACAGCTAGTGCTTGGTGGGGACTCCGACGCGACTCAGGCCTCCCAGCTCTCAGCCAGGGGTTCTTTCCACCCCACCATGCAGCTTGGGAATGAGGGGTACAGCACACCTGAGGCCACCCCACAATGGTAAGGCATCAGAGGCAGCTCCCCCAACTCTGTTGCCCTTTTGAGCTCTCTCTCCTCTGTGCCCCACAGCTGGGAGCCCACGCTCAGGGCAGAGTCCAGGCCTGCACTGGACTGCTCTGGCCCCTGGGAGGTCAGGGGGCAGGGCCTAAGCCCCCAAGGCCAGCTGAGCCCTCAGGCTCTTCCCTGAGACACTTGCATGCCTTTCCCGTTGAGCCTAAAGGTCACCCTCCTGTCCGTCCTGGGCCCTGCATGCCTGAGCTCTTCAGTGTTGGAGGGGTCTCACGTGCCCGTCAGCTAGTAGAGGCTGGGCATGCTTCTCTTCTGTCCGCTCAGGCCTTGGAGCTGGTGACTGTGATGGTGGGCAGCCCCCGGGTGGACGGCCTCGTCTCCCTCCTCACCGCCTCTGAGGATGCTGATGAGCCCAGGCGGCTGCAGTTTCCCTTGCCCACAGCCCAGCGGTCCCTGGAGCCCGGGACCCCTCGATGGGCCAACTATGTCAAGGGGGTGATCCAGCACTACCCAGGTACAGGGCAGTTCAGGCTGGTCCCAAGAGCACCGGCTCTCAGCTGTCACCCTCCGCTCACCTGGCCCACTGTGGGGTGGGCTGGTTGGGTGGAGCACCCCAGTGCGGGCAAGAGGAAACGGACGCCCTGAGAGGGTCCAGAGCTCACCCTGGGTCACTTGGTACATGCCTGGAGGAGTTGGGATTCAGACCCTAACCTGTTGGCTTCCAGACCCTTAAACCATGGGCTCTAGGAGGACTGTGGCCCAGGGGCCTCAGGGTGGAAAGAAGGAGGACTGTGGGCCCCTTGGCCCAGCAGGTTGGTGGCCTTTGCCACATGAGACACATCCCAGGCAGTTGCCTCCCTTCATACCAAAACACGTGCCCTTCCTGTGCCCATCCCTTCAGGCAGCCCAACTCACCATCACCATCCTTCCCCCTGCAGCTGCCCCCCTCCCTGGCTTCAGTGCGGTGGTGGTCAGCTCAGTGCCCCTGGGGGGTGGGCTGTCCAGCTCGGCAGCCCTGGAAGTGGCCACGTACATGTTCCTGCAGCAGCTGTGCCCAGGTACCTCCTAGAACCCAGATCCCAACCTGGCCTTCCTTCCCTGAGGTCCCCGTGTGATCAGAGCTGCTTCTCTTGCTGTGGCCCTCAGAGGGGGGTGGGGAATCTCCCTGGAGTATCTTTGGAACGGCTCGACCCTTGTGCCCGCTCCTGGGCCCCAGCCTCCTCACCTTACCCTCTGTGCTGCCACAGACTCGGGGGCGATCGTTGCCCGGGCCCAGGTGTGTCAGCGGGCCGAGCACAGCTTTGCAGGGGTGCCCTGTGGCATCATGGACCAACTCATCGCTCTGCTGGCACAGAAGGACCACGCACTGCTCATTGACTGCAGGTCAGGGGCTCCCCCTGCCCCCCTCACTTCCTGGTGGAGCTTGTGGGCAGAGCATGCCCATTCCGCGCCATGGCAAGCAGGCACTTGGCCTTGTCATCTCCCCGCTCCAACTCTATCCCAGGTCCCTGGAGACAAGCCTGGTGCCACTGTCGGACCCCAAGCTGGCTGTGCTCATCACCAACTCCAATGTCCACCACTCCTTGGGCTCCAGCGAGTACCCGCTGCGGCGGCGCCAGTGTGAAGAAGTGGCCCACGCACTGGGCAAGGAGAGCCTTCGGGAGGTGCAGCCGGAGGAGCTGGAGGGTGAGAGCTTGGCCCGTGTGCTCCGTCCTGAAGACAGCTGGGTGCCCTGAGGGGGCTGCCAGGGCCTCGTCTGCAGGGCTCCTGCCACGCTCCGCCCACTCCCCCTAACACTGTTGTTAACCTAGGGCTCCAACCTCAGCAGGGCTGCTTAAAATCTTAACATTGTCTTTCCCAAGATAAGAAGTGTGGACAAGTACAAAGAAGACAATTATAAGCTTTAAGGCCGCTGCCCAGAGACAGCCGCCACTGGCATCCCTCCACGCTTCCTGCAGTCTTCCACACTTGTACTTTCAGAGTCGTGTGCAATAGTGTCACCTGTCCCTTGGGAAAAACTTAACATTATTCTGTGCCATGAAAGGCTTTTTATTTTTAATTTTTATATTTTTTAAAAGATTGTGTTTGTTTTGTTGTTGTTGTTTTTTAGAGAGAGGGGAAGGGAAGGAAAAATAGAGGGAGAGAAATGTCAGTGTGTGGTTGCCCCTCACATGCCCCCAACTAGGGACCTGGCCTGCAACCCAGGCATGTGCCCTGACTGGGAATTGAACCAGAGACCCTTTGGTTCACAGCCTGGTGCTCAATCCTCTGACCCCTGCCCCCACCTACCCCCCATCAGACCCCTCATTGGTCTCTGTTTAAGGGCTCTGGGCCAGGCTCCTGGCACCCACTTCTCCTAGGCTCAGCCCTCTGCTCAAGGCGCTCACCGTGCCCAGAAGCTCAGCCCTGTCCCTCCCTGGCACCCAAATGTCTGTGGCACAGGCACATGGCATTAAGTAGCAAGGCGCCCTGTGCCGACTGGTGTGGCTGAGTGGATTGAGTGCTGGCCTGTGAACCAAAAGGTCACTAGTTCGATTCCTGGTCAGGGCACATGCCCATGTTGCGGGTTCGGTCCCTGCTCAGGATGCATACCAGAGGCAACCAATTGATGTTTGTCTCTTTCTTTCTCCCCCTCTCTCCAAAAATAAGTAAATAAAATCTTAAAAAAGAAACAAAACGCAAGGTGCCCTGGCTCAGGCTGTGGCTTGCCTGCCCGCCTCAGTATTAGTCGGAGGGGCAGCCTGCTGGTGGCTCCTGTGCCCTGTGCCCTGGGCTCTCCCCTTCCCCAGCTCTGGAGCCCCTCCCTCGGGGGCCCCAAGACTGTGCCCACAGAAATAGCAGGGTTTCTTCTCCCTCCTGCTTCGTTGCGGCCTCTTGAAGGCAGCACTGCGTCCTGCTCACCTAGCAGCACAGTCTGGGACTCGACCTGCTGGCTATGGAGCGCCCACTGGGCCAGGCACCCTGCTGGGAGCTCCGCATGTGCCATCACCCCAGGTCCTCATGGTACCTGAGTGGGTGGGTGTCCCACTGTACATCAGGGGGGAGGGGAGGTGCTGACTACAGCTGCGTCAGAGCCCAGTCTCCTAGGGAGGCTCCGCCAGTGCCCTGGCCCCCCACGTCTGCAGGACTGCTGACCCCTCTCCTCCCCTAGCTGGCAGTGAGCTGGTGAGCAAGGAGGGCTTCCGGCGGGCGCGGCACGTCGTGGGGGAGATTAGGCGCACGGCCCAGGCAGCGGCTGCCCTCCACCGGGGCGACTACAGAGCCTTCGGCCGCCTCATGGTGGAGAGCCACCACTCCCTCAGGTGAGGCCCCTGTGGGCTCTGGTGCCCCGGGCTCAGGGCATCCCCAGGGCTGGGGGGGCTGGTCCCAAGCCCTCCCCTCCTCCGGTCTGCTTGCTCTCTGCAGGGATGACTACGAGGTGAGCTGCCCTGAGCTGGATCAGCTGGTGGAGGCTGCGCTGTCTGCACCTGGGGTCTATGGCAGCCGCATGACAGGTGGCGGCTTTGGTGGCTGCACGGTGACTTTGCTGGAGGCCTCCGCCGCTTCCCAAGCCATGCAGCACATACAGGTGGGTGGGTGCCAGAGCTGGGGGGGTGGGGGAGGGAGTGGCGAAGCAGGTTACCAGGGCCCCTTGGAGCTCAGACCCTGCCTACCTCTCCCGCAGGCGCAGTACAGCGGTACTGCCACCTTCTACCTCTCCCAGGCGGCCGACGGTGCCCAGGTGCTGCACCTGTGAGGAGCCCCCCTAGGATGGTCCACGGCGGGCACCCCCAGGTGGCAAGCCAGGAAGCTCCTTGTCACTGGCACCTGTCCTCCATGTCTGGGTGTGCAATAAACTTGTGCCTCAGACCACAGTGCCTGCCTGCCTGCCTGCTGCTGGGTGTGTGCTTGGCCCCCAGAGCAGGGCGGGGTCAGAGCCAGAGCCGCTCCCCTGCCCTGGGCAGTCCGGAAAGAATGGACAGGGCAGGGCCAAGCGATAGCAAAATCTTGTATTAAGTGCGGAACAAAGCAGGGTCCTTGTCATGCTGGTCCCAGCTCTGTGGTTACAGGCGTGCTTGGGTAGGGTGGGCGGGCAGCCAGAGGTTCCCTTCCTGCCTCCCAGAGGACAGCTGCCCCCAGAGGCACTGGCCCCGTGATCTGCATGCGGGTGGGTGGGGCCACGAGGGGTCCGAGAATGGTGCAGCTGAGGCGAGGGGAGCAGGCAGTGGGGGCCCAGGTTCTGGACAGAGCCGGGCCGGGGTGGGGAGCTCAGGTCTGGAAGAACTGCTGGTCCACCTGGCTGCTGAGGGTCCCGCTGGTGGTCAGCGTGCGGCTCACAAACTCCTGGGTCACATGCCGGGTGAGGGAGCCACCTGCTTCCAGACGCTGGGACCCCAGGGTTAGTCCATCTGCAGGGGACAGGTGTTAAAGGACCTTGTGTGGGTCCCTGCCCTCTTCCTCCGGTAGTGTCATGCTCCCCCAGGGGAGCCAGGACCCCCCCACCCGGCTACGCACCCAGGAGGAAGGGCTCGGTGGTGTTGGTGTGGGTGGTGGTGATGCTGCTGTACTCGCCTGCCAGTGGGTGCTGGTAGAGCCCGGAGTGGCTGCCCAGCTGCGGGAAGGGGCCTAAAGAGCAGAGGAGCCACTCAGATGGTGGTGTGCGAAGGTGTGGCCAGAGAAAGTGGGGGTGGGGAAGGGGCAGGTGCCCTACCTCCATCCTGGGACTCAATGGTGATGATACCCTCACGCTCCGGCCCAAAGCCCTGGGTGGTCTTGGCCTGCACCTTGAACTTGTAGGGCACGTTCTCGCTGAGGCCGGGCACCGTCAGCCTGCTCTCAGGGCTGTCGCCGTCCACCAGGAACGTGGTGGCGGGCTCTGGGCAGGGAGGATGCTTTTAGCCCCTGTGGCTCCGCCTCCACCCTTCCCCTGGCCACCCCTGACCCCGGGGCGAGCAGCACCTCCTCCGTGGGCCATCTCGCAGGTCACCAGGTAGCCCAGGATGTCCCCATCGGGCCTGCGCGGCCGCTCCCAGCTCAGCTGCAGGGAATCTGGGCTCAGGGCGGTGAACACCAGTGGGCCTGGGGCGCTGGGCGTGCTCAGAGTGAAGGCGGAGCCTGGGGGCAGGGAGGGGGAGGGTCAGTGTGTGTGTGGGAGCAGCCGTGGGGGCGGGGTGGGGGCAGCTCACCTGGCAGAGGGCAGAGTGGGCTCTGAGGGTGCACCTGCGACTCGATGGTGATGACGCCCTCGCGCTCCGGGCCCCAGCCGCCCTGGCTCCGCGCCCGCACCCGGAACGCGTAGGAGTGGTTGGGCAGCAGGTCCTCCACCACCACGGACGTCTGGCTGGGGCTGGGGATGGTGAGCTGGTGCAGCTCGCCTGCAGAGGGCGCATGGTGGAGGGGCAGCTTTATTCCTGCTCCTGGCCTGACCCTTCCCATGGCTTCCGCCAGACACCTCGGTGTCACCCACCCAGGGCGGGCTGTGGTTTGGCGTCAGCCTAGTGTGGTACGGTCTCAGGCCGCGCACTGTGCACGGGATGAGTGGGGCCTGATGTCCCGCCGACGTTCTGGCTATAGATGGGCCCACATCCTGCCGCTGAGCGTGCCACCTCCCAATTCCCGCAAAGGCATGTCCTAGGCCAGCAGAGGCCCTGGGTCCTGAGGCCAGTGAGGCCGCATAGGGTATAGCCCAAGGAGTCCAGAGGCGTGTATGAGAACGCCCAAGGGGGGGGGAGAGGCGGGGGTCCGGGCAGTGAGGCCCTCTCAGGCAAGGTGGGGGCATTTGTGTTCAAGGGGTTCCTGCCACAGCCAGGCACCCCTGGGGGTCGCAACGGGGGGGGGGCACATCCCCACAGCCGGGCCTCACCGCCGTTCAGCAGCTGGTACTCCACGCTGTAGCCCTGCAGCGCCTGCTCACACTGCGGCTCCTGCCAGCTCACTTTCAGAGACGTGGGCCCCAGGGCTGAGAACACCAGGCGGGTGGGCGTGTTGGGCACACCAGCAGCCATGCGGGAGCCTGGAGACAGGAGGCCACAGTCAGCCCGGGTCAGGGGGTCCCTGGGAAGAGTCCTGGTTCAACCCCTGACTCCTCCTCCCCAACTGTGGCATCTACACTGACTGCTGGCCAGGCAGCTCGCTCACCCTGCGACAGCCTGTCCAGGCCACCCAGCACCTCCCACAGTCCTCAGGGTGCGGGCCCTGCCTGAGCCAAGAGCGGGTGAGCATCCTCTCAGCCAGGAGCTCCCCCCTGCTTGGCTGGCTTGGCCCCCCCAACCCCAGTCCCAGTTCAGCACCCCTGGGAAGGCAGAGGCTGTTAGGCATCAGCACAGATGTGGATGGAATGAAGGGGAAGGCGGTGTCGTGGGCAGTGACTGGAATGGGCCATGGATGACAGATGGAGCAGGGCAGCTGACAGGCGGGATGGCCACCCTGTACTACCTGGGCCCCAAGAAGGCGCTGCCGGCTGCCCCGCCAGGATTATAGAGTCTGGCGAGTCCCTGGAGGGGGGCACCCCCTTCCTCTGAGCCCGACTCCGGGCCCCCAAAGTCCAGGACAGCGGAAGCCTGCTCCTCCCGTCTTCACGGATGGGAGCGAGGCCTAGGGTGGGACGAGACGGGCGTGAGGGGCAGGAAGTGGGTGTGTGCTGGGGGATGGGCCAGAGGCCTGAAGGCCAGCAGGCCAGCGGCGTGGCCCCCAGGAGCTGGAAGAGAGGAGGGGTCAGCAGGGGAGGCGGGGGTGGGGGCGGGCGCTCACTGTTTGAGGACAGGGACGTGAGCGTGGAGTAGTCCCTGGGCAGCGTGCCGGAGTGGTCTGTGCGGGTCAGCGAGTGGTAGTCCCTCGTGAGGGTGGAGGACGTGCTCAGCACCCGGTGAGACAGGTGCGGGCTCAGGTGGGTACCATAGGCGGCATTGGCGGCGGTCATCCTGTGCAGGGAGTTGGCGCTGCCCGGAAAGGCAAAGTCCATCCGTCCATTTACCAGGTGATCTGCGGGGGAGGGCAGGGTCACTTGGACAGGCCAGCACCAGATCTTGGGGCCCTGGGAATTCCGGGGTCACCTACCCTCCGGAGGCCTTGGCACAAATACAACCAGCCTCCCTTGACCCACAGGGACAGAGGCCCAATGTCCCTGGAGGAGTGCAAGGGGACACAGAAGCTCAGTAACCCACATCCTCTGGCCGGGCAGGATGCCACTAGGCACCGTCAGCCCTGCTTTGGGGAGAGCCCAAACGCCTGTCCTGGGGGGGTCCTTTGGCTCCTGGGGTCGGCCCCCATGCCATGCTCAGTCCCTGGTAGGGCAGGGAGCCTGGCTGGGCAGCCTGGCCCCGGTGGGCGCAGGCTGGGTCCCTGAGGCAGCAAACCGGTGAGCCTAGGTGGGTGCGGGGTCTGGGCGTGCCGGGCAGGGCCGGTCACCTCCGGGGGGCCCTGGCGTGGCGCTGCGAGCCGAGCCGCCGCCCTCCCCCACCGCAGCCCCCGCGCCCCCTTCGGCGCCGTCGTCCGGGGGCCCGCGGGGCGGCTCGGCGGCGTCGGAGGAGCGCCCGCTGCTGGCCGACAGGCGCGGGATGAGCTCCGGGGGCAGCCGCCACGTGACGCGCCGCAGGTCCAGCTCCTCCCCGAGCAGAGGCTCGAACTTCCAGCTGGCGCCTTGGGAACAACGAAGGGCGCATTGGCACCGCCGGTGGGCGCGGGAGGCTGCGGGGGGATCCCGGCAGCGCGGGGAGCGGCGACGCCGAGACGTGAGCGGTTCTCCGGCTCTTTGGGATCCAGATGGGGTGGAGGGAGTGCATTGCAGGGACCCAGAGCCGGGCGACAGGCGGGACCGTAGTCCGCGCGGAAGAGCTCTCCGGGTGGCAGCTGGTGAGGAAAACCCCCTGGACCAGCCCGAGACCAGCGTAGCCCTGGCCTCCTCTCCAGCTGTGAGGGCTCCCTGCTCTGAGCCTGTTTCCTGTCTGTATGGGGGCGGGGACAGTGATCGACTCCTTGCTAGCATCCCGGGACAGTTCCAGAACCACAGTGTTCACAGGTAGTGTCAGCAGCAGCTGAGCTGGACCACCTCAGTCACTCCAGCGCCCCTGAAAGCTCTCAAGACCTCCAGGCTCAGGTTTCCCAAGGCCGAGCTCAGCCCCTTTTGGCCAAGAACTGGGGCCCAAGGCATGGACCCGGATGAAAGAAGGGACAGATCCGAGAGGATTTTCACCCCTGGCATCGTGTGACTGGCGTCTCATTTTACAGATCAGAGAACTGAGGCACGGGGAGGGTGAGTGTGGTTCATCTGAATTCCCACATGGAGCCAGGAGCCGAAACCAAGGAGCCGGGAGTCCCCGCCGGGGGCTCTCTGCGGGTTCTCGGGGCAAGGCGCTGGTCTGGGGTGCCTGGGCTGTGCCCCCCTCTCCCACGGAGCCCTGTCCTGAGCGTCCAGCCTCCATACCACAGCTGGCGCGCCTTTCGGAGGCCAAGCTGCGCCTCCAGGTGGCGCGGTGGGCAAGAGCCTGTGAGCGTCTGCCCGCCCCTCCCCCCACTGCCCCACACACGTGCCCCTCCCTGCCCTCACGCATGGGTGTGCGCACGACTGTGGGTGTGCCGTGCCGGCTCTGTCCCCTCTGCGCCTGCCGTACTGTCAGCTCTGCCAGGACTCGTCTGGGCCCGAGAGAGCATTTTCAGTTTTCCCATTCATGCCCAGTAGTCACTGGACCCTCTGTCCTCTGGACACCGGCGACAGCCCCACCCTCTACACAGGACCCCCACTGACTCTCCGGGGTCCCGGCCTTCTCACCTGTGTCATCAGAGACGCTGGGCCTCTGGCTGCCAGCCGGGGAGCGTAGCACGTCATCGCTGTACATGAGGAAGCTGTCATAGTCTCCCCCGCTCTGGGCATCCACGATGGGGACATCAGGGATGATGGGGACTGCGCGGGAGGGAGAGGGTGAGCCCCGGCCCCAGCCTTGGCCTCCTGTCCCCGCCACCGCTGTCTGCCCCGAGCCTCCCCGCCCGCCACTCACTGGACATGGGCCGCTTGGGCTGGGTGGCCAGGTTGATGATGGCCTCCCGCTCGGGCCCCCAGCCCGCCCCGTTGCGTGCCTTCACGGTGTAGCGATACGGCTGGGACTCCCGCAGGTTCTCAATGAGCACCATCCGCTTCTTGGGGCTGTCCACCAGCACCTTCTTCATTGGCCCGATGGGTCCTGGGGCGGGGAGAGCGCTTCAGAGGGGGGGCCCCACCCTGCCTCTGCCACAGCAGGACCCGAACGTCACCCTGGGCTTCGGGGAGCAAGGCAGGGATCGAGCAGCTGCCGAACTCTGGTGGTGCCCCTGCCCAGCCCCGAGAACCCAGGCGTGGCCGGTTTAGAGAAGTGTCACCGACTCTCCAAAGGGCTCGTCACTGAGTGAAGTGGCCGAGTCAGGACTAGCCTCGAGTTGGCCCGCTGTCATCTGAAAGTCTGAGATTCAAGGTGTTCTCCGTTCTTATTTGCTAAATCTGGGGACTCTACTCTGGCCCAAAGAGAATGGTGTAAAAACGAGCCACTGTGGTTGCCTCTGTGGGGAGGCACCCCTACCTGACCCCCCTGTCTGTGTCCGATCTCAGCCCTTCCGTCCCCTCCAGCCCTGGGAGCTTCTGTCTGGGCCTGGCCTTGGAATGCAACCTGACCTCAACTTGACCTCGCACCTAATGGTGCCTCGGACAAGAATATGGAGGGGCTGGCCCACTGAGCAGGGCACCGTGGCCTCCCTCCCGACCTCCGCCACCTCCCCGTCCATGGCTGCCACCCCTGGGGGCGGGAGGCGGGGCCTGGGCCCTTACGGTTGTCCTCGTTGACCAGGCCGTAGCAGACCTCGTAGGCCGTGATCTCGCCGTTGGTCTCGGCGGGCTCGGCCCAGCTCAGCTGGGTCACGGTGGAGGAGACGACGTTGAAAGCCAGGCGCCCTGGTTCACTGGGTACTGGGGGGCAGGGTGGGGAGAGAGCCATCAGTGACAGAGAAAGCGGGGTTCTGGGGGGAGGGGGCAGGGCCGGGCACCCTCTGGGATGGGGGTGGCGGATAGCCACGGCGAGGAGGCCTCACCTTCCTGGTGGGTGCGGCAGAACACCAGGGGGCTGTAGGGGCCCTCGCCCTGCGCTCCGTAGGCGCACACCTTCATCTCGTAGTCGCAGTACGGGTACAAGTTGGTGAGCTCCACCGAGGGCACCTTGCTGTCCAGCAGGTGGGCTTCGGCCTCTGAGTCGCCCTGGATCCAGTACTTCACCTGCTCCCCGGGGAGGGGCTGGTCAGTGGGGGACAGCGAGCGCCAGGGCCGCGTGTCCCTCCGTGGACCTGCCCTGTTGTCCCCTTTGCACTGATGAGACAGCAAGGCTCTGGAGTGGTAATTAACTCAGAAAAGCTCCCTGGGCAATGGTGGGCATTCCCTGTCCACTTGGGCTCCGCCGCTGGGGCCAGCTGTGACCTCGGCTCTTCCTCGGGGTCCTCTGGCCTCGGGAAGCCACCTCTGCCGTGGTTGCTAGGCCTCAACATCCGCCTCCCTCCTTGCTCCCTCCGCCCCCACCGCCCCGGGCCACCTTACCCTGTACCCTGTCGGTGTGCCAGAAGGGGGCAGCCAGTTGAAGTGGATCTTCCGGGACCCCGCAGCTTTGGCATTGGGGTTCTGTGGGGCACCCAGGTCACTGTGAGCTCCTGGGAGCCTTGACAGGGTCTGGCCCTTGAAGTTCTGCTCCAGGTCATCTGTAGTGGGGGGAAGTCAGGGCGGGGCAGCCAGCTCAGACAACTCATTTGGGGGGGGGGGGGCAGGGCAGGAACCCACTCTCACCACCAGGGGGCATAGGAGGCCCAGTGAAACACCCCACTGCAGCCAACTGACACCTGCCTGGCCCAGTCTCTCCCTGCTGGTGCCCTCCCTGGTGCTGCAGGGGTGTCCTGCCACGCTCAGGGGAGAACCCCAGAGGGTCTCGGGAGGAATGAGGAGGAGGAGGGAGGTCGCCTGCCCCCCTTTTCCTCTTGGCAGCCATGGTAATGTTCCACATGCGGACATTGGCTCTTTCTCTCCCCACACCATCCCTCCTGCTCCCAAGAATTCCCCCGCCTCTCCCATTTTCTCACAACCCTCCTCTGGGGTGTGCTCACAGACTGGAGGCTAAGGGCCCATCAGAACTAACTGTCTCACCCCTCCCCTGCTGGAAACAGCTGCATTCTCACTGAAACCGAGTCGGAAGTCAAAGAGCTCGGTTGGCCTATGGTGGGATCCACGGCGCCCCCAGCGGGCCCGTGGCCACGGGGCCTCCGCCTCTCTGAGTGAGAGTCGGGGTGCCAGGTAAAATGCAGGACGCCTGAACAAACTGGAATTTCAAATAAACATCCCAAATATTTCGTGAGCTGTACTTATACTGCAGATCTTATCTGAGTGGCCTTTAGCTAGGCGTCCTTATTTTCACTTGCCAAGACTGCCAGCCTTCATTGAGAGGGCCCCAGCTTTGCCTCCCCTCCCACTTAAGCTGACCCCAGGCTCTGCCCACCTCGGTCCCCGATGATGACAGTGGCCGAGTGGGGCTGGCCCAGGCGGGCCCCGAACTTGGGGTTGCTGAGTTGGACGTGGAAGCGGCGGGCCTGGTGGCCCCGCAGGAGGGAGTCCATCTCTTGCAGGTCCAGGAGCTTCACCTGGACCTCCTTCCAGGTCTCCCCGGGCTGGAAGAGCAGCTCACCCTCCGTGGGGACGTAGTCCTGGGAGAGGGAAGGGGTCAGACCAGGCCGCATGCTCCACCCAACCTCATGGATGCTGAAGACCATCTCTTACAGGCTGTGCCACGTGGACACGAAATGCCTCAAGTTCATGCGGCACCTGCTCTGCGTCCCTTTACAAATAATACAAATGCAGTAGTGGGAGGCAGAGATATTATGGCCCCATTTTACAGACGAGGAACTGAGGCACCCAGAGGTGCAGAAGCGTGCCCGAGTCCACACAGCTAGTCATGATGGAGCCGGGATTTGACCAGGGCATAGTGAGAGACAGGGAGGCGTGGCAGATCCAGAGATCCCCAAGGAGGCAGGCTCTCGTTCTGGAGGAGCTAGGACTTTCAGGTCCTAGCTCTGAAATCTAGGATCCTACTGGCCCCCAGGTCCTGCCTCCCAAGCAGGGTGCTTCCATCAGCTCCGACTTTCTACCCCAGAGCTTTCCTGTGCTGTGTCCCAACCGGCACACCGCAAATCAATTGAAATGGGGTTGCAAGCCTCAAACAGGACCACTAGGTGGCGCTCCAAACCAACATTTCAATTCCAAGCACAGCTAGTCAGACCCACCGGGCACCTCCCAGCAAATTCAAATGCTACAAACTCCCAGAACTTGATGCAGCAAGAGCAAAAAAAAAAAAAAAAAGCAGGGGTCACCTGCAACACAACTGACGTCGGCCGCGGCAGGCGGCACTTCAAAGATGTCAAAATCACGAAAGACAAGGCTGGGGAATGGCTCTAAATCAAAGGAGCTTAAAGACACAGGACAGCAACATGCCTGCCAGGTCTTCAGCTCCTGGCCGGGGGGGAGGGCAGACCAGGGCGCACCGGGACGGGTGAGCCCTGGGGGACTCTGACACGGACTGACTCCTGGCACCACTGTCCTGTGGGGTTTCCTGTGTTCGGTCATTATGTTCTCCTTTTGCAGAACGACCTTGTCCTCAGCAGGTGCCTGCAGAGCTGTTTGGGGTCTCCGTGAAGTCTACAGCTTTGGAGAATCCAACCAATACAACTGAACAGACAACTTTCGCTCCCCATGGGTCTACAGCCGTAGGGGCGGAGACACAGGACTGTGGACACACCTGCGTCTGGACCACGCCTGTGAACCTAGGTCTCCGCAGAGAGAGACAGAATTCGAGTGCTAACACCGGTGGGTCTGTGCAGAGGGCAAATAGGTGCTGATTTTGTTAGTTCGCCCGTTTTTCAGTAGGTTTGAAGTCTTTCAAAATAAAAAGTTGGGGAGTAATAAAAAGGTTTTTAAAAAATTGCTACATACCAAAGCATTTTTTATAAAAAAAAAAAAAAATGAACAGGGTAGCCAGAATCTCTTGTATATTATGGCCCACTCTGAAATTTCCAGACATACAACTTCTTTTTTGGAACGTCTACTGGGGCCGTGCAGCCGGTGAGGAAGACCGTTCCCTCCAGTAAAAAGAAGGTTCGGGTGTGGCTGGGCTGCTGGGCCCGCTGGGTGCACGCTCCCCTGCCTTGGCTGAGCGCGCCTAATGGGCCCAGGACGACTGGATTTTACTGCTTTGGGGCTTAATTTGTGATTGGAATATTTTTAGATTTTCAATGTTGGTAATGAACTCAGGAAAACAAACGAATCTTGTCCAAACCAAGCACATCCACCACCTGGACCTGAATGCCCCCCCCCCCCCACGACACTGCCAACGCTGGGGCCCAGCAATCAAGGGGATGGGGGCCCATGCATGTCACAGCCTGCCCTGAAAGGCCACTCTGGAGTCTCGGCCCCGGAAGGGCCTGCCAGACAGTGACGGCCCTGGGGAGGTCTGCCCAGGGACAGGAGGGCTGCGACCTCACTTCCAGAAGCCCAAAGCCCCTGGCCTGGGGCAGTCAGGGAGTCCATTTCTCTGTAAAGGGTTTGCTGGGAAGGGAACGCCAATGATCTGGACGTATCCCTGGCCTCTGTCTCTGGCAGAGCGTCACCAGCAATTTTGGTGAGTCAGACGCCGCTGCTGCGAGGCTGCAGGAGCAGGTGGGAATGTCCCCCAGGGGCCCAGGCAGCTGCCAGGCCCTGCTCCCCGCCCCCCCGCCCCTCAGGACGTGCCCGCAACGCCGCATTGCAGCCTCACCCGTTTGCCCTGCGCCGTGTTGTCCTGTGTGCGGTAGGTGACCTGGGATTTGCCGTTGTCCAGGATGCGCCGCACGATGGGGATACGAACCACTGGCTCCCCGCCGCTGACCAGGTACTCGGGCTGCTCGAAGGACACGACCCCGGTGGCTGCAAGGGACCCGGGTGCGTCAGGGGGCCCTAGCCTCAGTCCCTTCCCAACTCCCACCTTCCCCCTGGCCCAGCCAAGCCCAGACCCCTGAGTCTGCCTGTCGCCCCTGCCCCCACCATGCTCTAAGGAGGACAGAGGAAGGGGATGGAAACTTTCTCCAGAAGAAGTTGAGAGGGGAAGAGTCAGGGCCAAAAAAGGGGGCCAGGTGGGGGCACGACCAGAGGCTGGGGCAGGACGAAGCCCAGTCCCTCCCTGCTCCGGTGTCCTGGCGTCCTGGGCAGGCCCGTGCAGTTCCCTCAGGCGAAGGCCGTAAGGGGGAGAAGGGGGGAGGGGTGCGGGTTGGCACTGGGAGGACCAGCACCCTGCGATTGTGACAGACGCTCCGTGCACGGCTGTCCAGCCGCATACCCCGTATAAGAACCTGCGGCCCGTTTTACAGATGCTGAGACTGAGGCTCGCAGAGGTTAAGTGACCTGCTAGGCCACACAGCCAGGCCTCCCTTTCACTCAAACACGAGGGGCCCCGGGCTCCCCTTTTTGCCCCTGGCTCCCCGCTCCCTGACCGACCTTGCTCCTTGATGACAGTGATGTTTACCAGGCGGCGGCCCAGGGTGGCAGTGCCCACGGGCACGTTGATGGCCTCCAGCATCAGCTGCTTCTGGTCATCGTCCTCGGGCCGGATGAAGAGGGGCACCCGGACATCCACCAGCTCCACGCCCTCCTGGAACTCCACCATGCCCCGAGCATCTGGGTGGGTATTGGGGGGTGGTCAGACGGGGGACTGGGGCCACCCTGGGCGTGGAGGTGGCAGGGGGCCGCTGGGGGAGCCTGCCCACTCACCCTGGTCTGCAGTGAGGGTGTAGTAGCCGGGGGCCACCTTGAGCTCGTGGAAGGCCCCCTGGGCCACGTGCTTCTCGGTCAGCTTCAGCAGGGACTGCTTGGCGGAGCGGGGCGCCATCAGCACCGAGTCCACGATGGTGTGGTCCTGCCTGGGGGCGGGGCAGGGAGGAAGGTGTCAGCCCGGCACCTGTCCCTGGGCAGGCCTCCTGCCTGTCCTCTCCCCACCAAGGGATGAGATATGGGGCAGCAAAAAAAGTTCAGGTTCTTCAGGACCCAACAGTCACGGGGGCACATGCTGGGTCCCCTACTGCCCTTGTCCCAGCTCACCCTGAAGCCTCTGCCAAGTCTCGGGGCCTCTGGGCCTCAGCAACCTCACCTGTGAAATGGGGCTGCTCCCGCCCAGGAGGCACAGGGCAGTGGAGATGCTCAGGGTGTAGGTGCCAAAGCCTGGGTTCAAACCCGGGCCCTATCTCTTAACAGCTGGGTAACCTTGGGCACGTGATGTGACCTCTCTTAGCCTTGGTTGGCACGGGGCCACCCTTGTCCCTTCAGTTCCCTGTGGCCGCCTGTGTGTATGGGGCTGGCTCATGGCGAGGGCTTCCCATCAGGGTTTCCTAAATGAAGGTCCTAACCCCTAACAGACACACACGGCCTTCCCTTCCTATGGGATGGAAATGGGGCGGGGTGTGGAGCAGGGGGCAGACGGGGCAGGTGGCTGGGGCTGTCCCACCGTGTCCTCGACTCACTTCTTCCCGGCGTTGGGCTGCTGCCTGTGGGGGACAAAGCAGGGACCGTGAGCCAGATGGTCCCTGGGGCAGTCCCCCCCCACCCCGGTCACCCAGGACCCACCGGAACTTCGTCTGCTGGAGCCTGTGAGAGCCCGGGATCTGTCTGTACACCTCGTTCAGCTGCCAGGCAAGAGGGGGCCTTGAGGCTGGGGCCCTGGGTGGGCCTCGACCCAGGGCCACCCAGGCCCAGGGGACCCCTCAGCCTCGTCCCCTTGAGGAAACATTTAAGGGGACCCCAGGGTGACCCCACACCATGAACACATCCCGGCCCCACGGCTACTCCCCGGCGCCCCGGCTCACGCCCATGCCCGGGGGGCCGGCTGCCTTACGTTTTCCTCCACCTCCTGGCGCAGCTGGTCGCACTCCCGGGTTTCCGGCTTCAGCAGGTTCTCGGTGCAAAGGCGGGCGAGGCGCAGGGACAGCCCGTAGGGCACTGGGGGCCGGCAGGGGTGCGGGTGGTCAGCCCCTCGCAGGGCGGGAACCACAGAAGCCACTCTGGGAGGGGGTCCCTGATTGGCTGGGGGCCTGAGGCCTGTGGCTCCATCAGGGAGGGAGGAGGTGCCAGCCTGTGCCCCCGCCCCACACCCGGAGGGAACAGAGACAGGGTGACCCCATGCCCCGGGAACAGCAGGGGGCGTGCCCCAGGCGCCCGGTCGCCGCCCAGAACCGCGGCACCCAGCCCCGCCCTCACCCAGCTCTGTGGGGTTGGTGCTGGCGGTGTGGGTGGCGAAGCCAGGCCGCTGCACGTTGTTGGTGACCTTCCAGCGGACCCTGTCGATCCCCTTGAAGTTCCCGCTACGCAACATGGGCGTGTCCAGGTGGTCCGAGGCCATCAGGTTTTCCCGCAGCAGGTAGTGGTCCTCCTTGAAGCCCACCATGTGACCTTCGGGACAGGGTTTTCAGCCTGAGTCCCTCCCCAGGCCCTCACAGCCACAGCCCTTCGGGGGAACCCCGGGCCTCCCTCCTCTGTTCCAGGCTCGCCCTCACTACCCCTCCCCCCAGCTGGGGCACGGAGAGGTCGGAGCCCCACCGCCCCTGCTGGCACCGGCCGTACCTCGGCTGCAGCAAGGAAGAAGCGCCAGACAGGCCTAGGGGACAAGGGGTGGGTGGGGATGAGGACTGGGGTAGCTGCTCAGCCCAGGTAAACCCCTGCAGTCACCACCGCCACCCACCGCAACGGTCCCAAGGGGCCACAGGGCCTCCCCCAGGCACCAGGACACCCACGCGGGTGCAGGGACCTAGATGTGGGGCGCACAGGGGGATGCAGAGGGTTCCCAAGGTCTGTGTTGTGGGACCCTGGCCGTGCGAGGTCCTCTGTGAAGGCTCTGGGGTCAAACCCACTTCAGAGGCGCTGACCCACCCCTCACCCCCGCTCAGGGTGTCCCCATGCGTGGGAGGAGAGTGAAGGCTCTGAGCGGTGCTGTGGAATCCTGAGCCATCACACGCATTTGACCAAAGAACAACTCTCTGTAACGTACACGGACACCCGGCCACACCGGAGGTCACTCCAGTGCTGCCTCCTCCGTGCCCACGGTTCAGTGTCCCAGCCTGTGCCGCCCTCCAGACCCGGCTGCCTCCTGTCTGCTCTCCCCAAGGACACTGTCAGCTCCCGGGGGGTGGGCCCTTCCTCCCCCTGTTGGTCCCCAGGCCCTTTGCAGGTGGCAGACCCCGGGGCAGGCAGCTGCTCAGGGTTGGCAGAGGCGAGGGACGGGGGTGGGGAGGGTGCTAGAGCCAGGCAGAACACGTGAGTTCGCCTGGCCTCTGCCACCTATGGGGACCCTGGGAGGCTGGGGGCCCCGGCGGGGACCCTGGGGGCACTGTCACCTTGCAGCAGGCACAGTACTTCCAGCAGAGTAGCAGCAGCAGCGCCAGGAGCAGCAGGAGGAAGATGAGCAGGGGGATGAGCCACCAGAAGGAGCTGGGAGGGCAGTCTGGGTGTGGGGAGAGGAAGGGGAGGAGGAGGGCGGTGCTCACTCCTGGCCCGGGGGTCTGACGGCCCACGCCCTCCCCCCAGCAGGGCTGCCTGCCGCCGCCGGCTCACCCTTCTTCTTGTGCACCAGGACCGTGCTGTTGGGCCCGGGGCCGCCGTCGCCCTCCACGGCGTAGCTGTAGTTGCAGTCGTCCTCCTCGTCCCGGAAGGAGCACAGCTCCACCACCTCCTCGGCTGCGGGCACAGGCGCGGGCGGTCAGCAGGGCGCGGGCGGCCCGTCCCGGAGGCCCAGGCCCCTCCCAGGTGTGCCCTGCCCCGGGCCCACCCCGTCCACCCCAGCGCAGGAGGCCCATCCTCTGGCACCGCGATGGGGTCTTGCCCTGACCAGGAGCCTCCAAGCCAGCAAATGGGTGCCGCTGCCTCCCCCGCTCAGGTTTCGAGCCCCCTGCCCAGCCAGTGCTATGCTCCTGCCCGGATCAGCGACCCCCACGACCCCACGGAAGGTCCCCTTGCCTGGGCTCGCAGCACCCCTGATTCTCAGCCTCGCCCCACACCTTTCTTAAGCTCGTCCACCATCTTGACCTTGAAGCGGCACTCCTCACACGTGCGCCCCTTCTTCTCGCCGGTGCCCCAGGCCTGGCACTGCACGCAGGAGCGCAGGTCCTCACAGAGCCCCAGCCGCACCTGGTGGGAGTGGGGGGCCGGCGGACGCTGTGCTGGGCAGGCCTCTGCCGGGCCCACTGCCCCGACCTCATGCCCCTGTCCAGCTCCTGCCCCCCGCCCTGTGCCCAGTCCCCGTGCCCACACCCCAGCGACCCTGGCCTCACCGCCGAGTAGTTGATCTCGCAGATGCTGTCTGTGTAGAGGGACTGCTGGTTGCAGTGGCAGCGGCCACACTCGCAGTGGCCACGCCCGTTACAGATGCCCTGTAGGAGGCGCCAGTGAGCCAGCCGTACCCTCACCCCTGCCTGACAGGATGGGTGGTCCTGACCAGGGTCCCTCTGCCACCCCACACTGCCCGCCTCACGCCCAGGCCTACCCCGTTGCTGTCGATGCAGGTGGCATTGCTGAGGGGACAGTCGCAGCTTGGGCCAGTCCAGCCTGGCTCACACACACACTGGCCCATGGAGCAGCGTCCCCGGTCTGCAGAGAGGAGGGGAGGGAGAGCAGAGCCCACTCTCACCTGCAGTCCAGGCTGCCCACCTGTCCTTGATGACAGGACCTGTGGGAGCCGAGCCTCGAGAGTGAGGAGGCCCCCAGCCAGGGGTAAAGCCTCCCTCCCTCACTTTCCTGGAGTCGAGTTTCCTTTGCCCTCCCCACTCCGCCCCACCTCCTACTTCCAACTCTGCAGCCAGAGTGACCGTCCCCAAACACAAACCCAACTGGGTGACTCCCCTGAGTCTTGGCCAATGCAACGAGGTAAGAAAAAGAAATGAAACATAGAGGATTGGAAAGTAGAAATAAAACTGTCATTACTTGCAAGGATCAGGAGCATGTCATAAAATAGCAAGAAGAACGTACAGATAAATGATTAGATTTCGTGAGTTTACAAGGTGTCTGGATACAAGGTCAACATACGGAGAGCTAGACAACGAAATCAAAACCTGGAATGACTCTCTTTTGCCCAAAGGAGAAAGTCCAATATCCTTAGACTGGAAGAAGGGTTGGCTGACTCTGGCCTGCAAGCCCGACCGCCTCAGTAACTGTTTTTGCAAAAGGTTTTTCGGAACACAGCTACACTCATCTGATTTATTGTCCATAGCTGCTTTCTATTTTTCCTCCACCCACCCCACTTCCTTTTTTTAAGATGGTATTTCTTTCTAGAGAGAGGGGAAGGGAGGCAGAGAGAGAGGGAGACAAACAATGAACTGTGAGAGAGACATCCCTCTGTTGCCTCTCTCACGCCCCCTGCTGGAGACCTGCCCCACAGCCCGGGCATGTGCCCTGACTGGGAATCGAACCAGCGACCTTTCCGTTCCACTGAGCCACACCAGCCAGGCCAGAGCCGAGTCGTTGTGGCAGAGACCATACAGCCCACAAAGCTGAAGAACGTTTGTCTTCCGGCCCTTTGAGGAAGAGTTGGGACTAGACCAGACACGGGGCCGCCTTGGACTGGAAGCCAGACCCCTGCACTCTGGCCCTGCCTCCTTCCCCAGCCCTGTCTGCCCCCCTCCTGCCTCCTAGCTCCACCCCCCCCCATGTCCGGGCTCCCCTCCCGTGTCTCTGAGCACGCTCCGGACGGACGGAGCAAGAACAAACAACAGAGTAGAGAAGCAGAGGCTTGACACCGGCGAGTATACACCTGGGGTTACGTATCTGATGAGCTGGATTTTCACTCGTCCCCTCCATCCAACCGTTTAGTCCTTCCATGTGGCACCCGTCTGGGCTCTGTGACCCCACCCAGCTCTGAAGCTCTGGCCAGACTATGCGCCCATGGCCTTGGCCATACCACATCAGGCCCCGTAGGGCCACAGAGGATGCGTAACTCCAGGCCGCGCCTGCTGGCAACGCGGCATCTTCCGAGAGAGGAAAGATAGCCATGACACATGCCAGCAACCACTGCGGCTGAGCCGGGCGGTACCACGTGATGAGGTGGGAGAGTGGAGAGGGGGAGGTGGGCACAGACAGGAGGACTGCAGGGAAGTCAGGGTCTTACACACCAGGGGGATGTGGCACTGGCCTTGGGTGTCAAGTTCGTAGAGGGGGAGAGAGGTCTAGGCTGGGAGGCTCTCAGGGAGTCTGGAGGAGGGCTGGGCCAGAGTTTGGGGGTCCTGACTCCCAGCCTGAGTCTAGATGGAAGACCGACTGGCAGGCAGGGCTGGGGCCGGGCCGCCAGGCTGCTGAGCTCACCGTTGCAGAGGACCCCGGAGGTGCGCGGACACTGGAAGTTGTCATACTCGCAGAACTGACCCTCGTAGCGGCCGTCCCCGTAGCACACGCAGCGCCCACACTGGCACTCGCCTCGGCCGGAGCACGGCTTGTCCTCCCCCTCCCGCAGGCAGGGGACGGTGTCACTCTCGGAGCCGCTGGAGCAGCTGCAGGTGTTGCCACTCCTGCGGGCGGGGCCCGTCAGTCCCCCCCAGCCGGGCCAGGCTCCCACCGTCTACACCAGGTGAGCCAGCCGAGGCCCCTGGAGGGCCACAGGGGTCCCAGTGACGCCGGCCGACAGACAGCTGTGGCTGAGCTGACTCAAACCTCAGCCCCGGGCACCACCCCCCAACCCCTTCCTCATGAGAGACTTGTTCAGTGACTTGAAGCTTTCAAAGGCCCACTGCCCTTTATTTATGAGCTCATCTCTGACCAGGTGACACGTGCACATGGCTCAGAAGACTAAAGGCACGAGAGCCGTGGAGGGAAAAGCCAGTCTCCTCTGGTGCCCGTCCCCCGATGCCCAGCCCCCACACCCTGCCGGACCCCGGTCCTGGTGCTTGCGTGTCTCTCCGGATATGCATCTCCCAGTGCTTTGGGCTGGACCCACCCACCCACTGGGCATGCCCCACTCCCAGCCAGGCACCCGTGGAGACCCGGCATCGGGGCCCCCTGCACTCACCAGCCTTCGTAGCACACACAGTGTCCACACATGAAGTCCCCGTGGCCACTGCAGTAAGGTGACTGCGCCTCTTTTTGCTAGAACAAGAACGTGCAGGTGGGGTGTGTGGGTGGGGGAGCCAAGGCCCCCCAGATGCGCCTGCTGCCTGCGCCCCTCAGGGCACCCCCCCCTCCAGGGAGATGTGGCCACCGGAGTCTGCTGCACAACTCGGGGCTGGGGCCCTCGGCTCAGCTCCTCCCTCCCACTCTGGGGGCTGCGGCCCTCGCACCAGCTCGCAGGAGCACACGTCACAGATGACTTCTGCGTCCATCCTGAGGCCGTCGGAGAAGGAAGGCTTCAGGTGGATGTGGCCCTTCTTGTCGTTTTCTGGCAGCTGGCACACATGCATTCCATTCATGTCCTCGATGGCCCGGAGCTGGACTTGGTAGGTGCCCTGCAGGGACCCTACTGTCAGCTGAGGCAGGCCCAGCCAGACCCGGTGGGGGGCCGGGCAGTCGTGCCTGAGACACCCAGCTCCCTGCCTGCCCTCCCTCGGGGCCGAAAGCATGCTCCTTTGGGGCACAGTCACTGAGCATCAGCAGTGACAGCGCCTGCCCCCCGTTCCGGGCCCCCCGGAAGCGCACCACTTCTCCCCGCTGGATGTGGAAGGACCCAGACTTCGTCTTCGGGATCCTGCTGGTGACCTCGGTCCGCAGGCCGCGGGGGATGTCCAGGGCCCGGATGTCCAGGTTGGAGCGAATGTTCTAAAGGAGGGACAGTGACCAGTGGCCTGGGGCCCCTGGGCTCGCCCACTCCCGCCTGGCTCTGCTCCACCCCCACCTGCATGGAGGACTGGGGTGGTGGGGGGACAAGGTGGCAGAGCCCCCAGTGGGCTCCCCAGGGCCCTTCCTCACTGGCCTGTCCTATTTCTCAGCCTAGACCAGAGACACCCTTTGCCCATTTGGCCTCCTCCCGTCCCTGCCCCGGAAGGACTCGGGTTTGAGCCAGCGCGGCCGCTCACGTCAAAGGCTTTCCGCAGCAGCTCCACGATGTTGGACGAGTCCTCCTGTAGCACGCCCAGCGAGGACACGGGGAAATACGTATGCAGCTTCTGCAGGAGAGAGTGCCAGGCCCGGGACTCAGCCTCCACCAGGACCATCTCACCGAATCCAGGCCACGGCTCAGGGTTACCCCGCCTCACCAGACGGGGGCGCCGAGGCCTAGGGCCTGCTGGTGTATTCCAGAGTCTGCCCCCTTAGCCCCCACCTGTCTGGGACCTGGGTTGGGGGATGGGCCCATGCCCTCCAGGTCCCACCAGGGCACATCCTGGAGGGGCTGACAGTTTGGGGGAGGGAGGGAGTAAGGGTTAAGGGCAGGGGGAGGACGGACGCCGGCCCGCTGAGGCCCCAGGCCACTCCCCACACACCTCGTAGTAGCTGTAGGAGTAGTTGGTGACAGCGAAGATGGGGATGATGTTGTGCTTGCCCAGCAGGCGCACCAGGGTGGGCACAGAGGGGTAGTCCTGCGTCTTGTACTGGGTGTAGGTGCCCGTGGCGTCCAGATGGCACTCCTCGTCATTCCGCTTCAGGATGCCGGCCAGCACATTGGCGCCGTCGGCCTCGTAGTGGAAGGCCGACTCGGTGGAGAACACCAGCAGGTGGGTGCTGTCCGGGCGCCAGCCGATGTCCCTCTGGGGAGAGCAAGGAGGGGGTGCCCATGGAGCAGGCTGCCTGCTGGGGACATTCGCTGCAGAGGCACGCATGAGAGAGGCCACAGGATGAGTAGCGTGCCACCGTCAGGAACAATGTACGTGACCAGCAGCCCCGGAGTGACGATGTGGGAAACAGAAACCAGGGACGGGGACCAGGGAACGGGCACAGGTCTGCGCACCCAGTGGGCGCCGCGCACGGCCTGAACCAGGTTCATCCGGCTGAGCCCCAAGGTCTCAGCCACCCTGGAGAATGTTTCAGCTGTGTAGGAAAATGTCCCTGTGCAACGTTACATAATTAAAAGGGCCAGTTAAAATGGGTATAGCAGGGGCTGGTGTGGATCAGTGGACTGAGTGCCAGCTCGTGAACCAGAGGGTCGCTGGTTCAGTTCCCAGTCAGGGCACATGCCTGGGTTGTGGGCCAGGTCCCCAGTAGGGGGCGTGAGAGAGGCAACCACACATTGATGTTTCTCTCCCTCTTTCTCCCTCCCTTCCCCCTCTCTAAAAATAAATACATAAAATCTTTAAAACATGGGCACAGCAGCATGTGGCACCTTGTTAGATAATGTGACAATGACAACTGGATGACAAAAGAGAAAATGCATCAAGTGGAAAAAAAAGCAAGTTTCCGTTAGAAGTGCACTGATCCCAGCCCTACAGAATAAGGCGGAGGGACCCAAACATGCTGGGGGGGTAGCAGCAGCTGCCTGTCAGCTGGTGGGAGGTCAGGGGAAATTTCTGTTCTTTGTTTTCCAAACCGTCTATTACATGGGCATGTTGTTTTCAAAGTGAAAAAAACCTGACGTGCACATAAAACCAAGTGCCTTCTTCAGCTGCCCACCCAAGTCGAAGGCTGGCGTTAGCGAGGAGATTGGGTGGGAGGCTGGCCTCAGGTCACAGGAGATTCCCGAGCTCCAAGACTCGTGTCTGCCTCGCTGGCCAATGCAAAAGCAGGCTGTGGCTGCTCGGGCTGAGGGACCCTGGCTCCCGGCACAATTAAACCCAGATGGGAACTGAGGGGGTCCGCCTGGCCGCGGAGCAGGCCTGTGAGCCCTCAGAGAAGCACAGCCCTCATCCAGGCCGGCAGGACCCTCCCCGGCACTCACTGTGCACACGGCCGTCTGCAGGATGGCGTCAAAACCACCTTCGGGGGCATCCAGGTTGCCAGAGATCCGCTCTCCCTGCAGTTTATTCCGAAACTCATCCACGTCTTGGGTCAGTCTGATGACGTTCTTGAAGGAGAAGGGAGGGTCGCTGTTGGGCCAGGGCTCCTTCAGCCTGGGCAGAGGGGGGAGAGGCACAGAGAGTTAGGGAAAGGAGGCCCCCCATTCTCCTGCGCCCACCTTCTCTGGGAAGCCACCCCCTTGGCTCCTGTCAGCCGGAAGGCATGGAGACCCCTGGGTGGAGAGGAGGCAGGGCACTTGACCAGGCCTCCTGCCCACTCGGTCACTCACTTCTCTGGCCTCATGTCCGTCTGGGGGACGCTGACTTTGTCCACAAACTTGCCAAATCCAATAGTGTAGTCCCTGGTGAGGCTCCTCAGGACCTCGGCTGGATGTCAACGGGAAAAGAGGGCAGCTGAGCTCCGGCCCCCTGCACCAACACAGGGGGCCGGGCTGCTGGGGAAGAAGAGGGAGAACGACCTCC
>PVIA01014175.1:0-28311 GCA_004024845.1 Tonatia bakeri
TCATGTGTCTCTGGATCCTCTGTATGTCCCCCTTGGAGAAGTGTCTTTCTATTGGGTGGTTGGTGCGATGGAGAGGACCCACTTGACAGATTACCTCATTGGCATTGACCAGAAAATTCCAGATTGATTGATTAAGATTATGTTTCTGGGATAGGTTGAAACTATAATTAGATCAGATATTAAATCTAGGTTTGATATTATAGGCTTCCACCACAAGTGACACCATTTGGGGTCTGTGGTTTTCTCTTTAATGACTTTAATATCTCCAAATACTCTTGATTTTATAGTTTCAGGCCCTACCTATGGACTTTCCTCTATAATAGAAGAGAATGACTCCCTCTTTCATACAGGCATGTCTCCCATGCCAACTATGGCCATTCTCTCAATATATAGTTACATTGTCATTTTGAGTAGATCAATTAGGTATTTACATTATTATGACTATATAAATTTTATTTAGCACCACAAATTTGGGTTCTTTTATGTGTTATTGGTATATATAAAAATAGTGTTTTTGTTTTATGATTTGAAGGAAAAAAATAATTTACACTGACCACTTTGGTAATGTAGGTGTTAACATATGCATATTGTGTTATTCAAAGACTAGGAGTTTAAGAGAGCTTTTTGGCTGACCATCCATCCAACACATTGCTGGCACCCAATAACTATGTGTAGAATGAAGGATTAAACACAGGCCCTCATGTGATGAGTTTATTCTATTCAAGATCCCAATTATTTGACTGAGATACACTATGTAAATAATCCATTTGAAGTCACTGCAATAGTCTTTACTGACTGATGTTATCAATATATCAAAGGCTTTTTTTTTTTTTTTTGTAATCACATTGCTCAAATCCCAAACTCATGTAAGCACCTTTCCACTTACTGGGAGCATACTTCAGTATGGCAAAGCAGGATTTTAGTTTTTGTTGTTGTTTTAGAGAGGGAAAGGGAGGGAAAAAGTGAGGGAGACAAACATCAATGTATGATTGCCTCTTGCGTGCCCCCAACTGGGGACCTGGCCTGCAACCCAGGCATGTGCCCTGACTGGGAATTGAACTGGTGACCCTTTGGTTTGCAGGCCAGCACTCAATCTACTGACCCACACCAACCAAAGCAGCTTTTAGTTTTTTTATTTACTGCTCATTTTTTTTGCACATGATGCTGAGAAAACTACATAATTTACATGGAGGGCTTTTGTTTTGCTTGCAACACAAAGTCAGGTAGTTTGGTTGTTTCCCATGGATTATTTTCTGAAAATACATCAGAATGTGAAGTATCATCAAATTGAACCTGCTCCAGATACACCTCTCACTTTGCCAGGCCACATTGTGGCCCATCAAATAACCACTAGTGAATAAAATGTCTCTCCTCTGATAATATGACTTCTCAGTTATAATCCAAACAAGCTGCCATCCAGCCTTTCCTTGTCTTATATGTGCAGCATATTTGCTAAGCACTGAGTCATACTTGACACTTAAGTGGTTTCACCTCACTGTAAAGCAAAATAACAACTTTGTGAGTGATATTATTTTTGGTTTTAATTCAAGTGTAATATACAAGGTCTGTCCAGAAAAAGTTCAACCACTGTTAAAATAACAAGAATGGTTTGTATTAAATTGATATAACTTGGCAGTCAAGGAGAGTGGACTGGAATGCACAAGCATTGTCCATGACAATGACCAACTTCACGGTACTAGTCAGTGTGGGCTGTAGAAGCCGTTAAGTGAATATGTGTACTGTGTGACCATCACATTCAAAATAACTGAGTGAGTAGAGTTATGAATCTGCATCAGATTTTGCATTAAGCTTGAACATTCCTCTGGAGAAACTATTCAGATGATTCAGAAGCCTTCTGGGGATGATGCAATGAGTGCAGTGCAAATAAAAGTGTGGCATGAGGGCTTCAAAGATGGTTGAGAATCTGGTGAAAGTGATCCATGCTCTGAAAGGCCTGCAACAAGCAGAACACCTGAGAATGTTGAATGTGTATGGGCTGCATTCAACAAATTTTGGCAACTAACAGAACTAGAAAGCTGATCTGAGGATTCCAGAAACTACTGTGTCAGAGATTTTGATGCAGGATCTTGGCATGAAACATGTCATGGAAAAATTTGTTTCACAGCTTGTGCCACCAGAACAAAAGGAACACCATGCAGCAATTGCTAATAATTTGATTCAAACTACTGTCAAAGACCCAGATTTCCTCAAGATCATAACTTTGAAGGGGACCAAGGTCCCCTATTTATGGCATCATTGTCCTACGTGCAATATTTGTTATATCTTATATTTTCTTCCATAAATGTCTCTATTTCTCATATTATATGGCTAGATACTTTCTGGATAGACCTTGTATATCGTTGGTTTTGAGCGGTTTTTTATATACTTCCAGAAGTAATGTGATTTATTGCATGTTGGCCACAAGAAGGGCAACTTTGACTTACCCCTCTTTAGGTCAGTTTCTTCTCTTTAGTTGTAAAATTAAATATTTACATAACAGAAAGTATTTATTTTATGCTTGTTTTAAGTAAATACAATAAATTTACCAAGAGGTCACTGTTTTATTTGAAAATGAAAAAAGTTTCAATGTCTTCATCCTACTATTTAAAAAAGTTACATAACAGACTGTGCTTTGAGGAATTCTAAACAGATCACAGGTCCAATAAATTGCAGTTCATTATACTTTCAATTCAAACTTTTCTTTCTCAATGCTTGTCAGAAATCATCACTAGCAGATTCACTTGTAGCAGACTCATAGTAAAATTAAACTGCAGCCTGTTGGTTTTATCTATGGCATTATTTTAAGTCAGAATTTTTATATCTCACTTTTCATCACTACTTCTCAATGAACCACTTGTGACTCATTGACCCATTTATGTGAATTGTGGATTCAACCTAACAACGTAACAGTAACCATAAAAAATGCAAATTAAATTTAAGTACTTATTGTACTTAATAGTTTAAAAACAATATGAGATGATATTAGTCAAGCCCAAGAATACTGTTAATGTTAACATATGAAGCCAGAGCTGGGGAGGGTGAGTAGGGGGGCCCCCCACAACTGGTTGGTGGGAAAAAGAGCACATTAGGAGCTCATTAAAAGAACCTAGACCCTGATGGCTAGTGAAATTGAGCATCTTTTCACATGTCTCTGGACCCTCAGTATGTCCTTGGAGAAGTGTCTGTTCAAGTCCTTTGTCCATTTCAATTGGGTTGCTTGTCTTCTTAGAGTGGTTTCGTGTGAGTTCCTTATATACTTTGGAGATCAGATCCTTGTCTGAGGTATCATTGGCAAATATGTTTTCCATTACAGTTGGTTCTCTTTTTATTTTAATGCTGTTTTCTTTAGCTGTGCAGAAGCTTTTTATTTTGATGAGATCCCTTTTGTTTATTCTTTCTTTTATGTCCCTTGCTCTGGGGGACATATCAGTGAAAGTATTGCTGCGTGGAGTATCTGAGATTTTCCTGCCTGTGTTCTCCTCTAGGACTTATATGGTGTCATGACTTATATTTAAATCTTTTATCTACCTTGAATTTGTTTTTGTGTATGGTGTAAGTTGGTGGCTGAGTCTCATTTTTTTGCATGTAGCTGTCCAGCTCTCCCAACACCATTTGTTGAAGGGACTATTTTTGCTCAATTTTATGCTGCTGCCCCTTTGTCGCAATATTAATTGACCATAGAGACTTGGGTTTATTTTGGGTTCTCTAGCCACCAGAGAGATGCAAATTAAAACCACAGTGAGATACCACTTCACAATGGTCAGAATGGCTATCATAAATGAAGCAACAAACAACAAATGTTGAAGAGGTCATGGAGAAAAGGGAACCCTAGTGCACCGTTGGTGGGATTGCAGGCTGGTACAACCACTATGGAAAACAATATGGACTTTCCTCAGAAAACTAAAAATGCAACTACCTTTTGACCCAGCAATTCACTGCTAGGATTATATCCTAAGAACCCTGAAACACCAATCCAAAAGAACCTTGCACCCCAATGTTCATAGCAGCACAATTTACAACATCCAAGTGTTGGAAGCAACCTAGGTGTCCATAAGTAAATGAATGAATCAAAAAACTATGGTACCTTTACACAATGGAATTCTACACAGCAGAGAGAAAGAAGGAGCTCATACCCTTTGTGACAGCATGTATAGAACTGGAGAGCATTATTCTACGTGAAATAAGCCAGGCAGTGAAAGACAAATACCCTATGATCTCACCATTAACAGGAACCTAATCAACAAAATGAACAAGGAAGCAAAGCATAGCCAAAGATATTGAAATTGAGAATAGATTGACAGTGACCAGAGGGGAGAGGGGAGGGGATAATGGGAGGAAAGGATGAAAGGTTTACAGGAACAATTATAAAGGACATATGGACAATAATAAGGCAGGGTGAAAACAGGGGAGGGAGGGTGGGGAGGGCTGGGGTGGTAGGAAGGGGTGGGGGTAAAAGGCAGAAAACTGTACTTAAACAACAATTAAAACATTAAAAAAGAAGAACATAGACCCTTGTTTATTTTCTGCTTGTGTTAAAGTTTAACTTTTCCCACCCTATCTCTAACAACCTTTCTTCACAATGTTTACAATTGCCAAGTCAGCATGATGCCTTAAACATTCCTGAAAAGTTAACCTTTTTGCAGGATCTGCTCAGGGTTCTTCCCTGCTCACCACTTCTTAGTCCCCCAGCTACACTAAAAAGGCAATACAGTGATCCCTCACCTATTGTTGGAGTTATGTTCCAGAGACCCCCACGATAGGTGAAAATCCACGAAGTAGCAGCGTTATATTTACACACACACACACACACACACACACACTTTATAAACCCTTCTCACACTTCTATAAACCTTTCCCACGCTCTTATAAACACTTTGTATTTCTTTTTCTCTTTTTAAAAAATAATTTTATTTATTTATTTTTAGAGAGGGAAGGGAGGCAGAAAGAGAGAGAGACAGAAACATCAATGTGCGGTTGCTGGGGGCCATGGCCTGCAACCCAGGAATGTGCCCTGGCTGGGAATCGAACCTGTGATGCTTTGGTTCACAGCCCGAGCTCAATCCACTGAGCTACTCCAGCCAGGGCCTATCACTTTCTATTTTTTTAAACACTTTCTACACTCTTAAACCTACGTAATTTTAACAACTTATAAAATTCTATATAGGTACTCACCAGTGAAGTGTACTACTACTTGAATGATGAAGATCACAAATTATGTAGCTGTGCAGTACTGATGTCAATGAAGGTGATGATGATGAGATGAATGTACTGCACAACTAAGAAGAGCATTACAGCTCTTCTGAAGGCACCACTTCATCAGGCGCTTCATTAGGTGGTGCAGTATCCTCGCCTTGGGCCATAACTTCTATTTCTGCTAAAGGCAAAGGCATAACTGCTCTCTTCATCTGAGTGATGAACGTAGTTATGGGGAGTTGCTGGCTCTGCTTTTTATCCACAGAAGAAGCGTGTCCATGCAGAGAAATGCTCTTGATTCCAAAGCGTCTCTGAAATTTGTCAAACCAGCCCTTGCTGGCACTGAATGGGATTGGTCTGGTGGGAGAAGCACTCAACGGTCCTGCTTCTGCACCATCATCCTTGTCTTCATCCTCGTCACCGTCATGAAGGTCCATGCTGTCCACAAAACTATCACAAAGTTTCTTGGCCTTCATCCGGATGGTGCTGGCAAGATATTCTTGTTCCTGCAGTCATTTATCCACAGGGCCAATGCACACTCCATCCTCACAATGGCCTTATTGCGGGAAGTGACCACCCTCTTTGCAGTCTTGTTAAAAGTCATTGTTGCTGTAGACTTAATATTCTTCTCATCTTTCTTTGTGTAGTGAACAGTAGATTCATTGATCCTGTAATGGCGGTCTACAGCCATGTAGCTTTTGCCTTCTTTTAACACGTTGAGAAGTTCCACCTTTTCTTTGATGGTAAGCATATTCCTCTGGTGCTTGGGTTCACTGCCAGAAGCTTTAGAAGGCACAGAACATTTGGGTGGCTTCATGGGGCTTGAAATAAATTCAATGTTTTATGAAAATTTCACAAAAACCCAACACCACAGAGAAACACTACGCACAGCAATCAGACCTTGATGTGAAGTGGACAGGAGAGATGCTGAATGTATGAGCACAGTGCAGGAGAGCAAACAGATCGATACTATGGTCACTGAGCCAATCAGCATCCAGAATATAGAACACAGTGCTATGGTTGGTCACCTTCCATTCCATCAGCCAATAGTGTGCCATGTACAATATCACATTGGCAAACTTGTGCAAGCATAGTGGCATACTGCATTTCCATTGTATACAGTATGGTATTCATCTACTGATGAAATACATACTGTATTTTATTTTGATTTAATATTATTTTAATATGTTTGAGTTAATATTTTCTATATTTTTATATTGTTTTAAATTGTTTAGGCAAAAATAATTAAAATAATAAATATTATATAAATACCTATATACTGCAAAATCCCATGATATAGGGAAAACTCTGTGATACAGAACTATATATATATATTTTTAAAAACCTGCAATACAGTGAAGCTGCAATAAGTGAACTGTGATATAGCAAGGGACGACAGTACTCATTAAGAAAATAACAGGGTCCCTATGAAAATGATAGTTAATTGTATATTCAAATTTGACTGAAGTGCATGAACAAAATTGTTTCATTGCTTTTTCCTCTGAAGCCACCACACCATCTACAAACACACTCTCCCCATGCTACCACTGTCCCCAGGAATCTCCAGTTTACAATGCATAC
This sequence comes from Tonatia bakeri, assembly GCA_004024845.1. Classification (NCBI taxonomy): domain Eukaryota; kingdom Metazoa; phylum Chordata; class Mammalia; order Chiroptera; family Phyllostomidae; genus Tonatia; species Tonatia bakeri. Next base: position 6,775 of record PVIA01014175.1, read on the forward strand.
TTTAGAAGCATAGCACTACAGTACTTTAGTTTAATGTTCTCATTTTTCTTTTCTTTTTTAAAGTCTTAAAAATATTTTATTTATTTATTTTGTGAGAGGGGAAGGGAAGCAGAAAGAGGGAGAGAAACATCAGTGTGTGGTTGCCTCTCACATGCCCCACACTGGGGACCTGGCCCTCAACCCAGGCATGTGCCCTGACTGGGAATCTAACTGGTGACCCTTTGGTTTGCAAGCTGGTTCTCAATCCACTGAGCCACACCAGCCACAGCTTTTCTTCCTTTTTTAAAGGTTGATAATAGTGATCATAAAAAGATATTTGGGGAGACTACTGAGAAGGCTTAGGGAGGTTTTTTTGAGGGAAATGGGGAAGTTAGTGGGCAGCATGTCAAGGAATTATGAAGCTGGGCTGCAGAGGAAAGCTCATAGAGTGCACCTGCCTTCTGTTTCTCAATCACAAGTGGTAGCAGGACCTCAGAGTTAACTCCGGTCTATCTCTTCTTTTACAAATGAAGAACCTGATTTTCAGTGGGTTTTTAAAAGTCATATGATGAATGCAATAGATTGTTCCATTGATGGCCCCCAGTGAATCATACCTCCTGGTATCCAGGCCCTAGTATTGTCTCCTTTCATATTTACTCTGGGTTTGACCATGTGACTTGTTTCAACCAAATTAGCAAATTAGACATGAGCAGAGGCTTAATAAGCCCTCATGCACTCAGGCTAGCTTTCCTGAAACCCTGATACCCTTATGCCAAATAATTATGCTATGAAGAAGCCAGGATGAAACACCACATAGAGGTGTGTCCCAGGTCTCCAGTCCAGAGCCTGCACCAAGGGTCTGATATGTAAATGAGGCCATCTTGGACACTGCAGCCCCAGTTGACCCTTCAGTTGACTGCAGTAGCAGGAGTGACTCAGGCCACACCAATGGAAAAACTGGTCAGTCATTGAATTAGGAAAAATCATAAATCATTATTGTTTTAATCCACTAAGTTTTGGGTGATTTGCTTTCCAGCAATAGATAACTAATACAGTGAGTTTCTGGCAGAGTGAAGATGACCCAAAGCCAGTTCAGAGAGCATAAACTTTGAATTCAGACAAACATGAGTTAAACCCTAACTTATTAACTTACTTAACTATATAACCTTGTGTAAGTTCCTGAATTCTCTTAGCCTCAGTTTTCTTTCATAAAATGGGAATAATTGTAACTGCCTCATGACATTGTCATGAGGAACAAGAGTTTGCCAGCTTACATGTGGGGGGGGGAGGTAAGAGATGAGCAACTCAAAGGGATAATTAGAACATGGGCTTATATAACATCTTAACAAAGGACAATAGGATTTGGGGAAGTGATAAGACAAATGAAGAGTTTTAAGCTTCCAAGTGCCTTAAACCATGTGAAGGTAAATATACGGGGAACACTAGTGGAAGTGATAGATCGTTTCAGTCAGGTCTGTTTTGGAGATTCTTCTTGGGTCAGTGTCTGGGCTGACAAGAATCTCCATATCTATTTCTCTCTCACTCTCCTCTCTTCTCTCTGTCTTTTGAGTACACATGCACCTTTCTGCCCTCCTCTTCACTCAAGGTACATATCTTTGTTCTCTCTCCTGAGCTCCGAAGCCCTTTTTTTTTTCACCTGTAACTTGTTTCCTGAGCCCATGCAACCCAACTGGCTCATTTTTTCTACTTCTGTGACTTTGCAAATAACCTTTCACTTGTATTTGGAAAAAAAGAGTCTTTTCTCAGGTGATTAATAGTCTCAGCCTACTTTAAGGCAGGAAACTTATGGAGGAGAGAGAAGAGAGCTTTTTTGGTGTCTGCTGTTTCTTAATTGTCTTCAGCTCAAAATAATCATAATCTTTATACCAAAATGTCATATTTGGTGGTATGTGTTGATCCCTTGCACATGCATTATGCTTAGAATAGTGCCTGGCACATATTAAGTATCCAATTCATATCTGTGGGTATTTGTAGTAGAGTATTAGTATTAACAATCACCATTGTAAAGTATGTAGTACATAAATAATATTCAATAAATACATGGTGACTATCATGATGACTTCTCTCCTGAACATTTATGGGGCCCTTCTTGTTTCTGTGTTTCTTGTAGTTGTTATCATTATGTTGCCATTAGTTATGCATATCCTCTTGTCTCTAGATTATAAATATCTTCAGGGCAAAGTGTGTCTTACTCATATTTATGTTTCCCATTGTGTAAGCCCTCCATACAAGTGTACTAAATGACTACATATTAGTAAAACTAGGCTACTGATCATGGCATTAAAGTTTCTGTGGTGAAAGAGTATTACACTATGAGCAAATATTAACAGCAACCTTCCTTATAAGAGGGAATGCAATAGGTTCTGGCATTCCTTAAGAAAATACTGTACTTAGTTAAGTAGTTGTCCACTGAAACAATAGCAGGTCCAACCAACAGATCTCTTCCCTTATCAGAGAATTAAAGATTGATTAAATAATTGTTCTCTTTTTGGCAGTAGTACTATGTTCAAATTCAAACTATAATGTGGTGTGATGCTTTTTATATTTCTCTGACTAATCCAATTTATATAAGGAATAATTCAAATATCTGTAGGTGAAAATTTATTTCTCTTTTCTCTAGAAATGATTATACTATCATATTAATGAAAAAATTTTAAAAATATAATGTTAGCCCTGGCTGGCGTAGCTCAGTGGATTGAGCACAGGCTGTGAACCAAAGCATCGTAGGTTTGATTCCCAGTCAGGGCACATACCTGGGTTGCAGGCCACGGCCCCCAGCAACCGCACATTGATGTTTCTTTCTCTCTTCCTCCCTTCCCTCTCTAAAACAAATAAGTAAATAAAATCTTTAATATATATATATTTATATTATATATATATTATATATATATTATATATATTATTGTTAAAAATAATGTTAAATTAGAACTGATATCATATGTCATGTTGTTTTGTTTTTAATGCAAAAAAGATGTTTGGTGTTATCAATAAGTGCAGAATGCATAATGACAACAGATGTAGTAAACATAATAAATACAAAGATTCATTTAGTCAATGTGAGTTTCAGATTGTAAACAACTTAAAAGAATGTTATATTTGGCCCCTGAGAAGGCAACAGTAACACTTTGCTTATTAGGATGAAGAATTTCATACCTGTCCAAAAGAAAAATGAAGTTAAAACTCAAATACAATGATAAAATTCATATGAAACTGATCACAAACTTTATATCAATTCATGTAGAAATTTACACATAGCTATAACCACAACCCAGGCAGCATCTGCAAAATTTGGGAGTCAAGAGGCTGAAAGGAATTATAGAAACCCATCTAAAATAAAGGTTGTTTTACAGGCTCACCTACTGAAAGATGACTTAATTTAACAACACAGCAATGAAAACACAAGGAAACAAAGATGGCCCCTACCCTGAAAGGATTAGACTCTGAAAAATGTAAATTGATATGTCTCAGGCATTATTAATAACTATGTTAGAAAATTAAACTAGACCTTGTACCATCATAAAAGATGACCTCCTAAACAGCAATAGCTGATGGTGTAAGACTTTTTAAAATTAACATACATAAAAGGTTTGTAGTTTCTATTGGATACACTTCTAGTTTTTCATCCTAGAATGTTTGTAACATTTAAGATGCTTCATATTGTTTGTATACTGTATATTGTTGTTCAGTTTCCTTCTTATGTTTAATTTTTTTAAATATAAGAAGGAAATCTTTACAGATAAAGTTTAAGGTTTTTTTGTTTCTCACCCCACTTGTGGCAGGCAGACAGTAGGAAGCACCTCCATGATCCCCACCCCCTGCATATGTCCCTGCCCTTCAGTGTGGATGACACCTGTGACTTTCTTCCTAATAGAATATGGCAGGAGTGATGGGATTTCACTCCTGTGATTACATTACATCATATAACTTTATCTTGTAGTGAGTGCTCTAGACCAGTAATTTTCAACCCTCTTCATCTCATGACATACATAAAGTAATTACTAAAATTCTGTGGCATGCCAGAAAAGATATTTTTTACCATTCTGACAAAAAATGGGTATAATTTTGATTCATTTGCACCAGAGACAGTTATTGTTCTGTTGGCTGTTGTCATTTTTTTTTATTTGGGTAAATACCTAAGAATGGTGTCGCTGGGTCATAAGGTAGGCATAGGTTCAAACCACAGGTAGCACACAAGGCCTGTGGACCAAATCCAGCCCTCCACCTTGTATTCTCCAGGCTGGCACCTTGTTTCTACAGCGCCAAGCTCTCACTTAACTGTTAAGGAGTGCCATAGTTACATTTATACAGTCCTAAAATTTCATTTGGCCCTTTGAAGGCAACCACAAGGCTGATGTGGCCCCCAGTGAAAATGAGTTTGACACCCCTGGTTTAAACTATTTTCCAAAGTGGTTGTATGATTCAAAATTTTCCCTAGCAGTGTATGAAAGTTCCAATGGTTTGTCATCCTTGTCAATAATATGGTCAGATTTTTTTTTACATGTTAGACATTCCAATACATGTATAGTGATATCTCATTGTGATTTAATTCACATTTCTCTAATATTAGTCATTTTCAGCATCTTTTCATATGTTTTTTACCATGAAATGTTGTATTTCTTTTTTGAAATTTTATTTATTTATTTTTAGAGAGCCTCACTGTTTTTTGTTTTTAAATTTATCCTTGTCCTTCTTTTGGTTGTGCAAGGAAGCAAAATATATCTACCTATACTTCCATCTTGGCCAGCTATAATTTTTTTCAATGAGTTTATATTCAATATTATTTTATATTAGTTTGAGGAGTACAGCATAGTGGTTAGATAATCACATACTTTACAAAGTGTTCCCTCTGATATTTCCAGTACATACCTGGCACTGTACATAGTTATTACACTATTATTGACTATATTCCCTATGCTGTACTTTACAACTCCATGACTATTTTGTAACTACCTGTTGAGGACCACCCTGCCTGGTCTCAGGAAGCTGTGACCCCCTGTGACTTAGGCTGAGTGAGAGACCTCCGGATCAGGAGCCACTAAGGAGACAAAACTTATTCCCGTGGCATGAATGCTACCTGTTCTGTGCCTGGCCTTTAAATGCTAGATCAGTTACCAATGATGGGTAAGACTCCTTAATGAAGGAGTGACCTAAGACAGGTTCTGGTCTCATTAGGCCTGTGGAATAAGACTCACAAGACTGTGGAAATAAATGAAGGGGTTGTGGAAAGGAAGGGGTGATCATCAACCCCTGCCCCCTCTTAGCCTGAGTCTTTGTACTCAGATGTGAGAAATCCAAATCTCCTTGCTGCCTCTGTCTCCAGCCCTTCTCAGGGCTTAGCAAACAGCCTAATGGGGCAGCTCAGACTGGAGACAGCCTAACGTCCAGGGTAATCAGGCCTGGGACGAAGAATATGCAAGATCCTGTGAGATCTGTTTGCTGGAGGATGTTATTAACTTGGAATTTGAAGGCACAGACAGGAAACCTTTGGAACTTGTAGTCCTTTCATATGATAAAACTCCAATCTCTGCCTGGAAACACAACAGAAACTCTGTTAGCATCCTTGTAAGGTACGTGTTCCCTTTGATCCCTTCTGCCAGACTGTGAATCCACAAACTGTGTCTACTTTCTCAATAAAAACCCACTGGGACAAAGGAATGGGGCTCTCCCTACTAGGGGGTTAGCCAGGCGCTCACCAACTTGGAGAGTGGCCACTTCGTTTCTTTACTTCCCTACAGAAAACTGTTTCTGTGCATGATTATTTCTCGTGTTTTGATGAGCCATCCACAGTGCTAAGCGTGTTCACAGCTGGCTGGGAGAGCCGGGTTCTGCACACTTCAGAGTGCTAAGCGTGCTCACAGCTGGCCGGGAGAGCCGGGTTCTGCACGTGTCACTATCAATCTGCAGAAGTTCTTAATTTTGATGTCGTATAACGTATCACTACTTTTCTTTGTTGGATTTGTGCTTTTGGTACTATATCTAAGAAATCTTTCCCTAATCAAAGATCACAAATATATTCTCCTATTTAAGTTAAATGAGGTTTCTAAGTTTTACTAATATGACTGTACATTCTTGTGTATTATTACTTGTGTATGTGAATGAAAACTTCTTTAGGTTTCTTTCAATTAAGGGAATTTGTAAGATCAGACAGCATGTGCGTATTCTATGTGCACCAGAAATTGCCAAAGTGGTTGTATTCATTTGCAGGTTTATTGATAAAGGATTAAAATTCCTATTTTATCATAACCTTACTTGGTATTGTCAGATTGTTTAACTTTTATCAACTTTATGGTTATGAATATGATAGCTCATTTGATTTTACATATTAAGCATCTTTTCATACCCTTTCATATTTTAATTGATTATTCAGTTTTTCTTATCTATAAAAAGCTTTTTGTTCCCTTTTATTTTTATTCTTCCTTGGATTTATAAAAATTCTTTATATATCTATATACTGATCCTCAATCAGTTATATAGATTGTAAATAGCTTTTCCTTAGTTTCTGACTTTTTTCATTGTTTATGAGCTTTCTTGTATATATTTTTAAAAGTTTCATGCAGTCAAATTTATTAATCTTCTCTTTGATGATTTGTATTTAATTTTCTATGTCTTGCTGAAGAAACTCTATGTTCTATAGGGTTTTCTTCTCATATTTAAGCCTTTAATTCATCTGGAATTCATTTTTGTTAAAGGATCAGATGGTTTATTTCTATTCCCCCCAGTTGACCCCATATCAGGCAAGCCTTTTGCTGTTAATATATAATGCTATCTCTGCTATATATCAACTTTTCATAATTGTTCAGGTCTTTTTGTAAATTTTTTACTATGTTAATCTATTTATCTGTCTCTGAACTATTAGCACAATGGTTTGTTTTACTGTAACCTTAGGATAAGTCTTTATTTGGTACAGCAAATTTCACCTCCTTCTTCAGGAGATTTTTGGGTATTCTATAACATTTCTTTACATTGCAGACAGAATGATTTATTCTTTCTATTGCAATTTTACCATAAATGAGCACTAACTAGCTTTAAAAGCATTAATCAGTTCTCACCACACTTAGAAATATGTCTAAATTCCTTATTTGATTCACGAAGCCCTCTGTGATCTGTTGCTTGTACCTTCCTTCCATCCTGTACTTCTACTACTTCACAGGAGTTTCCAAATTGGGTTATCAAGTTTGAAGGAAATTCATGATTGTTTGCTTTTTGGAATTGCATCACATTTGTAAATTTCATCTATTCTACCATGCTATAGATTGTAAGACTCATCATTATTTTATGTGTCACTAAAGCAAAAATTACTGCCCATTAAACTATGACATTATGTTTTTTATTACTTAGAAGTTTTATTTTATACTGTTTTTAAAAGCTCCTTTGGACTTATTTAGATATATGCTTTTATCATATATTTTTCTTGTGTGTCCATAAAAATGAAAATGTAAGTGAAATAAATTGGTTAAGATATCCCTAAAATTTCTTGACATTCAGAGTCTGACTTTTCTTAATTACTATAAAATTTTATTATTTGTGTTTTCCACATAATAATAACCTCTGTGTCATCAAGGATATTGGTAACGTGGCATTTATTATAATAGTCCATCTATCCACTACTGTCTCTGAAATGTTTTTCCCAGTCACGGCACCAAAACATCATTCAGTTTCACCTACTTGTCAATATCTTCTTTTCTTGGGTTCTTGAATGTTCTTTACAAGAAAATATGCACTTTCAGTCATTCTTCTCATAAAAGAGATTTGTTTCTTTGATACTAAAAATTTATGGTCCTTATTCTGTTTCTGTGTCTTTCTGCACACACAGTACATTTTCATTTTAATGCTATGTCATAAAGACATTTTATTTTTGTAAAGAAATTTTGTGATGTATTTTAATCCCTTATCTAACTAAAATTTCTTATCAGCATATGCATTTTAAAATTCTTTTTTAATTATATTTTATTGATTATGCTATTATAGTTATCTCAACTTCCTCCCTTTGTTCTCCTCCACCCAGCACCCCCACTCCCTCAGGCAACCCCCTCATTGTTCATGGGTCATGTGTAGGTTCTTTGGCTACTCTATTTCCTATACTGTACTTTATATCCCCATGGTTATTATGTAATCACCTAGTTGTACTTCTTTATCCCCTCACCTCTTTACCCAACCCCCTCCCATCTAGCAACCATCAAAATGCTCTCCATATCCATGATTCTGTCTCTGTCTGCTTAGTTCATTTTTTAGGGTCAATTGTTGATTGATATGTATTTATTGCCATTTTATTGTTCATACTTTTGATCTTCTTTTTCTTAATAAGTCCCTTTAGTATTTCATATAATAATGATTTGGTGATGATGAAGTCCTTTAGTTTTTTCTTCTCTGAGAGCTTTTTATCTTCTCTTCAATTCTAAATGATAGCTTTGCTGAATAGAGCAACTTGGCTGTAGGTTCCTGCTTTTCATGACCTTGAATATTTCTTGCCAATCCCTTTCACCCTACAAAGTTGCCTTTGAGAAATCAACTGACAGTCTTATGGGAACTCCCCTGTAGGTGACTAACTGCTTTTCTCTTGGTGCTTTTAAGATTCTCTGTTTATCTTTAACCTTTGGCATTTTAATTATGATGTGTCTTGGAGTGGGCCTCTTTGCATCCATCTTGTTTGTGGCTCTCTGTGCTTCCTGGACTTGCATGTCTATTTCCTTCACCAAATTAGGGAAGTTTTCTTTCAATATTTTTTCAAAGAGATTTCCAATTTCTTGCTCTTTCTCTTCTCTTTCTGGCACCCCTGTGATGTGAATGTGATCTCTTGAAGTTGTCTCAGAGGCTGCTTATACCATCTTTGTTTTGTCTTTTTTTTTTGGGGGGGAGGGGTTCTTATTTCTTCTTGTTGTTCTGATTAGTTGTTTTTTTTCCTTACGTTCCAAATCGTTGATTTGATTCTTGGTTTCGTCCACTGTACTGTTGTTTCCCTGTAAATTGTTCTTTATTTTAATCAGCGAATCCTTCATTTCTTAATGGATCTTTATTATGCTGTTGAGGTCCTCACTAAGTTCCTTGAACATCCTTATAACCAGTATTTTGAATTTGCATCTGATAGATTGCTTATCTCCACTTTGTTCAGTTCTTTTTCTGGAGCTTTGATCTGTTCTTTCATTTGAGCTGTGTTTCTTTGTGTCCACATTTTGGCAGCCTCCCTGTGTTTGTTTCTATGTATTAGATAGAGTTGCTATGACTCCCTTTCTTGGTAGTGTGGTCTAAAGTAGTAGTTGTCCTATAAGGTTCAGTGGCACAGTCTCCCCTGTCACCCAAACTGGGTACTTGTGGTGTGCCTTTCATGTAGGCTAAGTACCCTCCTCTTATAGTTGAGCTTTGATTTCTGTTGGCAGGTCAATGGGAGATATTTACCCAGGCCAGTCAGCTGCAAGGACTGAGTGTGATCACTGACCACCAACCTCCACCCTCCATGGAGGATCAGCTGTGGGGCGGCAGGGTGGTGGTGCTCCAATGTGGTCTGTAGCTCTCCACTGGAGGCACAAACCCTGGGGTTTCCTGTGTGGTGCAAGTCAAGGTCAGCCACCACCTGTGTTTTGCTCAGAGCCACCCTGCCTGAGCTGTAAAGCAATCTTAGATGGTTGTTACTTGTGCTGAGATTGAAGATTCCCAGGTAAAGCCAAACTGTGAACCTAGGTTGGCTGCTGCTAGTACTTGGCCTAGGGTCATTTAGCAAGAAGTATGGGGGCTAGGGGCTCATTGAGGCTGACTGTTGCTTATTTGAGAGGATTTAGGAAGTTGTGAAGCATGAGCCAACACCAGCCATTCATATGGAAAAGCAGCTTGGGTCGCCCAGAAGTTGGGTGGGATGGTGTCTCTGGGGATCTCCAGGACAGGGCAAACAGTGTTAGCCAGGTTGATGGAGTCTCAGATATGGCATCAGCCTGCTGGCCCTGTGCCTTGTAAGGGGAGAATTCAGGAAAGGAACAATGGCCTCTGCCAGACCATTCAGTTCCCCTCTGTAGGCCACTGGTGCTTTTCAAGCAGATACTCTGGTGCTGGAGTTCAGAGGGAGCGAATCTGAGTAAGTCTGTGTGTGGGTTTTTTAAGAGGAACTGCTTGAGACTCCAGAAGTTTCTTCCACTGACTCAATCCCCAATGGTTTTTGCAGCTAGAAGTTTGGGGGTTTATCTTCTTGGCACTGGAACCCTGGACTGGGGGGCCTGGTGTGGAGCTGGGACTCCTCACTTCCAAGGTATACTGCCTGAATTTTTATCTACCACAGGTGATATGGGACCCACCAATTCCACATCTGTACCCCTCCTACCAGTCTGGATGGATGTGTTTTTTAAAGATTTTATTTCTTTATTTTTAGAGAGGGAAGGGAGGGAGAAAGAGAGAGAAACATCAATGTGTGGTTGCTGGGGGCTGTGGCCTGCAACTCAGACATGTGCACTGACTGGGAATTGAACCTGCGATGCTTTGATTCACAGACTGCGCTCAATCCACTGAGCTATACCAGCCAGGGCCAGATGTGGTTTTTAAAGACATTTTAAACAGCCCATTAAACTCAACATGTAGTCCAAAAATGAACAGAACTCAAGTGAAGTATCATGAAGGTGAACAGCTATGACCAAAAGTTTACCCATGGTCAAGCAATGACAGCTACATTACAATCTACTCTTGGAGACAAGAAGTAAGAAGCCACTGGTCGTAAGATTCATCTTAATCTTAGAGATGCTTTAAAAATATATATTAATGCATTAAAGGTTGTATTTGTAGCAGAATTGTTATTTTTTAAATGGAGTTATATAATTTTTAATATCATAAGAGATTTAAAATGGATTTACTTTTTAAGTCTTTTAATAATGTTTAGTATTTTCTCTTATATTTTTCGCTATTACAAATGTTATATTTATACAAATTGCATTTTATAATTGATTATCAGACTTAGGAATATGCTATTGTTTATATATTGATCTTGTGTTCAGCAATCCTGCTAAACTTTTTTACTAATTCTCAGATTTTCTTAGATTTTCTATCTAGACAAATCATGCTATTGCCAAATGACAGCACCATGTCTCCCTTGGCAATCTATGCTTCCTAATTACTTTCCCTTTCTTCTTTCATTGGTTAGGACTCTAATACAATTTGGAGTAGATGTGGTGATAATGGGCTTATTTGTCCTGTGTAAAAAGTTAATGCTTCTTAAATCTTACCATTAAATAGAAAATTTGCCCTAGATTTATTCAAGTTAAGGCCATTCCCTTATATTCCCAGTTTGCTGTAAATTTCAATCCTGAATCAGTGCTGAATTTTATCACTTGCCTTTTCCATCTACTAACAGGAACATATAGTTCTAATTCACTCTGTTAATATGCTGAATTCTGTTGTTAAAATTTTCTGATTCTGCACAACACTTGTCCTCCTGGCATAAACTCTTCCTAGTCAAAATATATTATATTTTTAATCCAGTGTTGCAGTTAAGTTGCTAATATTTTATTTAGGATCTTTGAATCCACAATTAGATTGAAGATTAGCCTATGATTTTTCCTGTACCTCATAAAAATAAGGTGACTGTCTTTCTCTATTCTCTAATGCAGCTTGCATAAAATGAATTTTGGGGATTTCATAAAATCACCTGTAAAACTACCTTAACCTAGGACATTGGTAGGAGAATATATATTTTTTATTAATAATTACATTACTATTTATTGTAAGTAGTCTGCTCAAGTTTTCTATTTCATTTTGAATCAACTCTGTGTATCTATCTATCTATCTTAAATTATACATTGTATATGTTCTTTAACTTATTGGCACACAATTATTAATAGTATTATTTTCTTTTTTTAATGTTACAAGTCTCATTGTCAGCACTGCAATAATCACTGTGACAAAAGCATAACCTGTGTTTCAATGTAGCCACGTTAATAATTTCTGGACACCAGTATTATCTTCTTATTTTTTAATTTCTACAGTCACTTAATAATAATTACTTTTTATTCTGAATTTTCTTTCACTTATTTTTTTCTTGACCAGTCTTTCTAGAGGTTGGTCTTTTTTAATTTGTGAAAAAAATTTCCATAAGTGTTCTGCAGAAAAATATTGTCTGTTTCTTTCCTGGAAATTAATTTTGCTATTTTTAGTATCTTTATTATTGTTTTCTTCTTCTTTTTTTTTTTTGGCTCTGCTACTGTTGTTTTCTAATTCAAAAAGTAATACCTGCTTAACATTTAAAAATTTCAAAAGAAACCCTTTATGGTGTGGCTCAGTGGATTGAGTGCCAGCTTGTGAACCAAAGCATTGCTGGTTTGATTCCCAGTCTAGGGCACACACCTGGGTTGTGGGCCAGGTCCCCAGTTGAGGGCACATGAGGGGCAACCATACATTGCTGTTTCTCTTCCTCTCTTTCTCCCTCCCTTCCCCTCTCTATAAAAGAAATAAATGAAATCTTTTTTAAAAAAGAGGATAGCTCTGGCTGGTGTGGCTCAGTGGATTGAGTGCTGGCCTGTGAAACAAAGGGTCACTAGTTTGATTCCCAGTCTGGGCACATGCCTGGCTTGTGGGCCAAGTCCCCAGTAAGGGGTGCATGAGAGGCAACCACACATTGATGTTTCTCTCCCTGTCTTTCTCCATTCCCTCCCCTCTCTCTAAAAATAAATAAACAAAATCTTTTTTAAAAAGAGTATACATGTATTTTTTTAATTTCAAAAGTAATTGATGTGTTGAATATAGCAAATGACCTATTTGCATATTTATTATTAGCTTTAAAAACATGATTTTAGCACTGGCTTGTGTGGCTCAGTGGATTGAGTGCCAGCCTGTGAACCAAAGTGTCACTGGTTCTATTACTAGTCAGGGCACATGTCTGGGTTGCAGGCCAGGTCCCCAGTAGCAGGTGTGTAAGAGGCAACCACACACTGGTGTTTCTCTCCCTCTCTTTCTTCCTCCTTCCTCCTCTCTCTAAAAGTAAATAAATAAAATCTCAAAAAAACCAAAAACATGATTTTACAGTACATATTGTTTTACCACTTGCTATTACCTTATTTGATATTTTTTTCAAATAGGTGTATTTTACTTAGAGCCAGATAATTATTAACCTTAATGGTAGCTAGCTAGCTATTTGTTTATTTATTTGTTTGTTTGTTTTTATTCTAAGTACTTTACTGTGATAAATGCATTTAATGCTCATGAAAACTATATCAGGCAGACTGTTATTATCACCATTTACAGACAAGAAAACTGAGTCGCAGAACACCTAAGACACACAGCCACTTAGGGACAGCCTGTTGGTTCCAGTGGGGAAGAAGAAAGAACTGCCAAGGTTGCTGGGGATGGCCCTGAAGGAGCAGCTGGTGTCCTCGGAGAGTGGATCTCCATGGCCTTGGACTCCATTTTTCTTGGCATCTTGCATGTGTACTGGGATCCACTATACTGCCTAGGAGGACAAAAAAGGCCAGGGTTAGGAGGTGTTGGCCTTGGGAAGATTGTGGGCCTGGCCTAGCATCCTAGACAGGAGCCCATTACATTCAGGCACCCCTGTTCCTTCAGACTTCATCATAGTCATGGCTGTGCTAGACTTCATGCTCATGCACCTCAACTCCTACCCCTTCACATGTACCATCTACAACCAGATCTTCAATGTCTTCAAGAGTAGGCAAGCCCTCAGACTCAGTCAGTCCATGGCTGCCCACCCTGGTGTGGAGACAGAAAAGGAAGAGGGACAGAGGCCTGGGTGCCTAAGTAATGTGCTATGACCTATTCATGGGACGGGAGAGAAGTAGAATGCAGACTTCAGCCAGCTTCTAATGAGCCTCCTGTCATCTACTAGGATCAATCTCTTCATTTTCTAGAGAGGGGTTGGGACTGTCCCAAGTCACTAGCAAATGAGGAATCTCCTGCTTTCAGTGTCAGCTCTGGTTTCTGACACAATTCTAACCACTGCTGAATCAGCTTCCCTCTCAACATCTGCCCACAGCTTTCTAACCATCCTCTAGGAAGTGACTGGAACCCTAGCAGAGACCTGATCCCCATGAGCCAGGCTTGGCCCCAAATGGCCAATCTTCTTCTCTGGAGCCCGAGGTGCCCCAGGCACTGTTCCACTAATCTGACCTCAACCACTTCCAGAACACCATTTTCATCCTCTTCACCTTGCTCACCCTGGACAACTGGTCCCTCATCTATATGGACAGTGGAGTCCAGGGTATGTCAAGGCCCAGGCTGACTGGAGAACAGGAGGCTGGCTAGGTGGACAGACCCTGTGGGATTTGTTAACCTATCTGCAAAGTGGGACTTCTGAGAGTCAGCAAGGAACTCACAGGTCAAGCAACTCCCTCTTTCCCAGGAACCTGGTACATTAACAATAGCAATTTCAACTTAAACAAAATTAATGATTTTGCTAACTGTTATTTTCCTACAGGCATTAACCTACCTTCTGCCATATACATTAATTTCAAGATAAATATTGCCTGTAAAAATTTAACTCTGCTGTTTTAACTTGCAGGCAGGTATATTAAAAGGTTTCTTCTTCTTTTTTTTTGGATTGGTTTAATAACAGTTCACATTCACTCTTTACTATATTGGTTCTGAATTTAATCATTTTTAAAGTAATTACTTTGTTTTTATCTTTAAAATATTTGGATTTCTCTTTTGTGTTTTAGAAACCTAATATACACTCCATGTACATCTGTCCTAGCTTCTCCAGAGCAAGGGCATTGGATCTTCCTGTTTATGAGTCTCAAGCTTCAGGCACAGTGCCTAGACCAAGACAATGGTATTACTGATAATCACCATTTGTCAAACATGTGCTGTTTTCTAGATGTTGTGCCCAACATTTTGTGTGCATTATCAAAATTTATTCAGACAAAAATTTTTAAGCAATAATTACTTTCTGAAAAGTCATCCCTTTTAAATCAAAACTATAATGAGATACTACTTCACATCCATTATGATGGCCACTATCAAAAAAACAGGAAATAAGAAGTGTTGGTGAGGGTGTGGAGAAATTGAGCCTCTTTGGCACTGTTGGTAGGAATATAAAATAGTGCATCTGCTATGAAAAACAGTATGGAAGATCCTTAAAACATTAAAAACAAAACTACCATATAATCCAGCAATCCAACTTCTGGATATATATCCAATAGAATTGAGAGCAAGGTCTTGAAGAGAGATTTGCATACTCATGTTCATATAAGCGTTATTCACAAAAGCCAAGGGGTGAAGTGACCCAAGTGTCCATGATAAAGTCTTTGTATGACAGAGTGCATCTTCTTTACCTTCTAGCTCTTTATAAATAATCAACTGCACAAAAGAGATACAAGAGACCAGGACTAGAATCAACTCCTTTTGCCCTTTTGTTCTGCTGAAGGAACACAGGGAACATTTGTTAAAGTATAGTTTTGCAATTCATATACTGTAATACCATGATAAATAAACTGTGATGTATTTATTGGAATATTTTATTTGTTTTATTTATTTATTTCCAGAGAGAGGGGACGGGATGGAGAAAGAGAGGGAGAGAAACATCAATATGTGGTTGCCTCTTGTCTACCCCCAACTTGGGTCCTGCCCTGAAACCCAGGCATGTGCCCCAACTGGGAATCAAACTGGCAATCCTGGCTCACAGGCCAGCACCCAATCCACTGAGCCACACCAGCCAGGGCTGGAATATTTTTTTTATTCAGCTTTAGAAAAGAAGGAAATCCTGTCACATACTATAATATGGATGAAACTTGAGGACATTATACAAAGTGAAGTAAACCACTCACAAAAGAACAAAAACTGTGTGATTCCAGAGTCATCAAACTTTTTTTTAAAGACACAAAAGTCTCTTTAAATTTTTTTTTGGGGGGGGAGAAGGGAATACCACACTTCTACTCAGGAGAAACATTTTTATCACTACACAGATCGTTTATTATTATTTTTTTAAGTTTAATTTTTTTAAGCTTTTACTTATTTATTCTTAGAGAGGGAAGGGAGGGAGAAAGAGAGAGAGAGAGAAACATCAATGTGTGGTTGCTGGGGGCCATGGCCTGCAACCCAGGCATGTGCCTTGACTGGGAATCGAACCTGCGATGCTTTGGTTCGCAGCCTGTGCTCAATCCACTGAGCTATGCCAGCCAGGGCTGTTTATTATTTTTTTACACTTATCATGCCATGAATTCTTAGGGAATGGGCTCCATCAGCTCAGGTTCCTTCCCATAGGTTCTCACACAGTGTGCTTCTCTGGGCAGAGCAGGCTGTTGCTTCAGCTGAATCCAGATACCTTTCTCTTAGGCTTCATTTTTTTCTGATCGTTTTCTTAAAAAAAAAAGATTTTATTTATTTATTTTTAGAGAGAAGGGAAGGCAGGGAGAAACAGAGACAGAGAAATGTCAATGTGTGGTTAACTCTCACATGCCCACTACTGAGGACCTGGCCCATAACCCAGGCATGTGCCCTGACTGGGAATTGAACCAGTGACCCTTTGGTTCGCAGGCCAGCACTTAATCCACTGAGCCACACCAGCCAAGGCTGATCATTTTCCTTCACATGCTATAGGAAGTTATCTTGGCTCTTAGAGTGCTTAATATGCTCAATAAGTACATTAATTCTCTTGGCAAGAATCTTGCCCATAACTTGTTTGTAACAATACCCACCACATGCTAGGTGACATTGTCAAGTCTTCCAGTTTTACCCTGGGAACATTTGTGGGGCTTTCCTTTTTGAACAGTGCCCATTTCCTTGATGTCTACAATATCACCTTTCTTGTAGATTTGCATGTATATGGCCAAATGGACAGCTCCCTGTTTTCTAAAAGACATGTGCCTCTTCTCTTCCCTTTGTGTTAGTCATTTTGTGAATTAATGGAAGATGGCAGATCCTCAACAAAAAGGTAAATTAGTCAAACTCTTAGAAACAGAATGAAGAAGGGTGGTGGCCAGGGGCTAAGGGGATGAGTAATTGTGGGGTGTTCAATGGATATAGTTATACATTTGCAAGATGAAAAATTCTGGAGATGTGTTGTATAACAATATGAACATAATTAACATAAAAGAACTGTAAAAAACAGGTTAGGACGGTCAACTTTCTGTTATGTGTTTTTTACCACAATAAAAAATAAAAATTAAAAAAAAATCAGGCTCTCTCACTTTGAGGATTAAGAAACTAAGACTCAGACGGTTATGTATCTCACCCAAGTTGTCAAAGAGCCAACATCGAAGCGCTGATTTGAGGCCTGAGAATACTTGTGCCATAGAATGTTTTAACTTACTTTCAGATTTATTTCCCTTGGAATTTAACAGAACTTGGTGCATTTGGAAATTTTCTCTTAAATATTTTAAAGGGGGAAGTATACCTTTTTATTCCTATTTTTAGTAAGCATGACAATGGTTTGTCTTCCTACAATGTTTCACTTTTGAACAAAGGCAAAATGTGGATGTTTCAAAACCCAACATTCACTTTCACATAAAATGATAGGATAAAAATTAGTGGATGAGCTCATTTAAATCTTCAAGTATTGTGTATGGTGCATTTTTTTTGTGATATAATTGACATATAACTTTACTTTTCATGTGTACAACATAATAATTTAGTATTTTTATATATTGGAAGACAGTCCCCATGATTAGTCTAGTTAACATCCAGGGTGATATTTTTTATATTAAAGTCTAATGTTTAAGCTAGCTGACATAGAATATATGAGTTGTGCTGAGAAAATCAAAATATGTTCCTCAAGCAGAACTTAAGTCTCATTGAGTTTATATTAGCCTCTCTTCATTGACTGCAAAGAATTACTACTTTCTTCTTTCTCAATTAACTTTTTAAATCATTTTCCTCCTTCCATTGTAAGAATTTTTATAGCTGGATTTTTCTAAATAGTTTTAACTGTAGTGTGTGAGAGAAAGGGATTAATTCCTCTGTATTGTAGTAGGTTGACTAACTTTCACCCAAGGATAGATATCAAAAATTCTAATCTCGAATTTATGAATGTTACCTAATTTGGAAAAAGGATCTTGGCAGATGTGGTTAAATTCAAGATTTTGAGAGGAGGCAATAACCCTGGATTATCAGGCAGGACCTAAACCATCATATGTGTCCTTATAAGTGAGAGCTAAGTCCCTATAAGGGAGATACATACATACAGAGGAGTAGGTAACATGAAGACAAAGGCAGAGATTGGAGTGATGTGGCCATAAACCCAGGAGCACTGGCAGCCACCAGGAGTTGGAAAAGGAAAGGAACAGATTTTTTCCTTGGAGCCTTCTGAGGACGTACAGCCCAATTTCAGACTTCTGGTCTCCAAACTGTGAGAGAATAAGTTTCTATTGTTTTACACCACTAAATTTGTGGTAATCTGTTGCAGCATCCTCAGGAAACTAATAAAGGCATATTAATGTGTACCCTGTTCACATTGTTAACTGAAATTGACCACAAATAAGCAGTAAGAATATAAAGTTTATCTATAAAACATATGCATGACTAGAGTCTGGGAAATTTAGTAAAAATTCATAATCGGAATATCAAAAATCAATGCATGATGTATTAAATGCATTTCCCTGGCCCCTCAAAAGTTCCTGTAACAATGTGAAACCACAGGAGTTATGCTCAGAAGAAAGTTCTACGAAGAAATTACTATGGCTTTGATTCTGTTGGGATCCATCAATAAAGGACATGGATGAATAGCCAGGAAATTATGACAGACTCCGCGCTGGCTGGTGTAGCTCAGTGGATTGAGCACGGGCTGCGAACCAGGCATCGCAGGTTCGATTCCCACTCAGGGCATATGCCTAGGTTGCAGGCCATGTCCCCCAGCAACTGCACATTGATGTTTCTCTTTCTCCCTCCCTTCCTTCTCTAAAAGTAAATAAATAAAATATTTTAAAAAAATTATGACAGACTTCATTGTTACTGTTATCAGAATTTCTGAGGCCAAGTACCAGCTTTGGTCAGGTCCTCAGATTGCAGATTGTCTATCTATTCTCAGGGCCTGTGAACCTAGGCCTCAGTCCTGAAGCATTGAGTTCATTAAAGCTGATCCACATGGTCTCTGGCCTCATATTATTGTCTCATATTATTGTTCTGGAACCCCTTAATTAGGCAAGAACCATACCCCTTCACAGATAATAGCCTTAGAACTTCAGAGATAAATTAGGCCTGGAGTTGCCAGGTTTAGCACATAAACATACAGATCACCCAGTTAAATTTGACATTCAGATACACAATGAATAATTTTTTTAGTGTATGTCCAATGCAATATTTGGGACATATTTAGACTAAAAATGTATATTATTTAACTGAAATTCACATTGAATAAGATGTTCTAATATGAAACATAGCAACAGAAATCAGGAACAACTTCTGCCCTTACAGACTTTACACTCTGGTCAGGGGTGAAATAAGTACACGAAAGACCTGCAGTGTAGGCCATAGGCTGAGTCTTGAGAGAGGTACTACCTAAATACTAAGGACCCACTGAGGCAGGAGGTTACTTATGTGTCATTTTAAAAATTTATTGAAGATGAGTAGGTGTCTTGTTTGTGTTGTCATTAGGGAGGCCATATGTTAGCATAGCCATATGTGGGTATATGTTTTTATGCTTTTAAGAGTTCAAAAAAGGGCATCTTCCAAGAAGCCTTACTTGCTCATCCAAGTACAATGTAAAATTAAAACAATAACTGAAATCCTAGCCATGCCACATTTCTATTTATTTCATATATTTCCAAACATTAAGTTTAGAGTGTAAAATCAAAGCAAAATAAAACAAAGCAGAAACTAATTTTGTTATGCAGCCAGCACTGTATAATTTGGTGCCTAAGAATACTATACCTGAATGTTCTGAGCATAATAACCACTCTTAAGTCTAATCAAACTCTACACTTAGTATAGCAGTCAGACTTCCCCCAAAATATCATTTCCCTTCAAAGAAAAGAGGGGAGAACTGAGAAGTGTTTACTGTTCTTTGATTTAATAACAGGTTTTATCTTTGATACTACTTATAAACGTATATAGTAACCTTCCCAAGGTAAAGGCTGAATTGAAATACAAAATAATGAAAAGTATTTTTCATAACACAAGAAGTCATTTCTTTTAAAACTAGAAGCCTATTCCCTTGAGTATCTTTCAAACTAGATTTTCCTGACTCTTTAGTTCTCCCTTTCCAAAACACTTCTTCTTTACCCTTTAACAAGAAACTATGGGTGAAATTGGGGGAAATTGTAATTGAACAACAATAAAAACAAAAATTATGCATCTGCTGTTTTGAAAATACAGGGTCCGGCAGAAGTAAGACCTGCTAGAGTGTGGTTGGTAGGGTAATAATGTGGGTGCAATAATTTTTAGTTTTAATTTGAACATTTCACCTAAAATGTCATATGGTGTGCTTGAGTGTGATATTATGTTACAGCATGACATGCTTATGATTTTGTAATAAAAGATTTTATAATAAAAAAGGGGCATTTTTGTGCTAGACCCTGTATTTCAAGGTCTTCTTGGGAATACATATATTATGTTCTCAAATCTTGAAATAGTTGGAGTTCTGGAATATATACCAGAATTATTTACTTCTGAAGATCATAAACCCTTTAATTTCCTCAATGTTTGCATGTTTTCAGTTTTTACGGTCCTGGGTTTCTGAACATTATATTCTAAGCCATCATTTTCCTCTCTCAGCGTATCAGATTGTGATACTCAGATTGTGATCAGATTGTAGAGTAACTGGAAAACATCTTCCATGTTAAGTCCTTGTCTTAAGCCTTTGTCATGCTGAAGCTAAGGTTCCTCTGGACTCATTAAAAGATCAGAAGGCTATAGGGTGGAGACAGAGATTATACATTAGTATAATTTTTCTGTCATTAATTTCCTGAAAATTGTTGAAACTCCTAAAGCTCCAAACATGATGCCTACTTGTTGATGTAATTTAGAGGGATTTAATGTTTCCAAAGGAATTTGCTCAAGAATATGCAGCTCTGTATGTTTGTAATATCTGCTGCTGATCAGTATCCCTTGAGTGGCTGTTCAGTGGTTTATTCAATCTGCTCCCTATTGATGAACATATGGATTGCTCCAAAACTTTTTGTGTTCAAATAATGCTCAATAAATAATCTTGTGCATGTTTTTTTTTCAAATCTATTAAAGTGTAGTTCAAATTTGATTCTTAGAAGTGGGATTGCTGGGTTAATCTATGAATATATTTGCATTTTGCTAGGTATTGCATTCCCCACCCCTCAACACATACATACTTTAAAAAATATATATTGTATTGTTGTTCAATTACAGTTGTCTGCATTTTCCTCCCACCACTCTCCCCCACACCAGCCAAACCCACCTCCCTCCCTTGCTTCCACCCTTCCCCTTGGTTTTGTCAATGTGTCCTTTACAGAAGTTCCAGAATACCCTTCCCCATGTTGTCCCCTCCCCCTTCCCCTCTGGCTATTGTTGGATTGTTCTTAATTTCAATGACTCTGGTTGTATTTTGTTTGCTTTTTTCTTTCACTGATTATGTTCCAGTTAAAGGCGAGATCATATGGTATTTGTCCCTCACTATCTGGCTTATTTCACTTAGCATAATGCTCTCCAGTT
>PVIA01014176.1:0-28314 GCA_004024845.1 Tonatia bakeri
AAGGGGGAAAAGATATAGAGAATAAGTAGCATAGACAGTAGGTAGAAAATAGACAGGGGGAGGGTAGGAATAGTATGGGACATGTAGACACTAGAGAACTTATGACACATGGACATGAACTAAAGGGGGGAATGAGGGTGGGAGGGGATGGGCAGGGTGGTGGGGAGTGAGGGGGGGAAATGGGCCAACTGTAGTAGCATAATCAATAAAATAAAAATTAAAAAATAAAAAAAGAACATATATGTACAACCCATGGACATGAACTAAGGGGGTTGGGGGGGCAAGGTGGAGGGGGGATAAAGGGGGAAAATTGGGAAAACTGTAATAGCATAATCAATAAAAATACTTTTAAAAAATAAATATAACCATAACTAAAAAAAGTTGATTTTTTTGATTGCAAGGAATACATGAGCCACTTTTAAAACAATAACTTGAAATAAAATATGGTAGAGTAGTTAGAGCACAGGAATAACCAAATGCTATATATCACAGCTTTCTTCCTCCCCCCCTCAACTGAGACCCACTTCTTAAAACACTTACCAGACTACACAGTAGAGCTATATAGAGGAAACCATGACTCAGTGGGTGAGGTGGTGATGCGTTTATCCTATTTTTATGTATAACATAAAGACAGGGTCATGTTTTCCTTCCAATAAAATCAATATGAACAGTTGTTGTTAGTTACCATTATACATAAAACACTTCTTGTTAACTGCCATTACAAGTACAACTATGTGTGCCAAAAGTCGTACTAAGCACTTTATTGCAAACTTTCTATAACTTTTACAACTTTATAATGTAGTCATATACTCATTTTTATCAAGTAAAAGGATCTGAGACATTAAGTAAGTTGTGCAATATAACATAGTTAGTAAGTGTGGGAACTGGAATATGAACTCAGAACTGTCTGATTGTAAATACCATGTACATTTCACTTTAGCAAACCTATCTCTAAACAATGAACTTTCAGTACTTCAATATCCTATCTGAGCAGGTCATTTCCAAGAATTCTTCTTTGATTACATACAAAGAGAGGGGACAAAATTAAGTTTACAGTGGTAAAACAAATAAATTATACAATAATTAATAAATGATAATACAAGAATAGATTGTGTCTCATGCAATCACAGTTGTAAATCTACTTTGGCCCACACCTATATATTGGGATTGACTTGTCATCCTTTTAACTCAGCACTGTCTGATTCTCACATCATTTAACAAATAGTTCCATGTATCCTAGTTATTTCCACTTCTTTTCCCCCTCTTCTGTGCTCGAGAATGTTTCATAAATTAATACGAGGATGAATGAAAGTGCAAAGTGACTGCTAATGGACATTAGGTTTCTTTCGAGGGGACAATGAACATGTTCTGGTATTAGATAGTGATGATAGCTACTTTTTAATTCACAGTCTTCTGGATTAAAAATCACTGAATGGAACAGGTTAAAATAGTGAATTTTATGTTGTATAAATTCTATCTTAATTTAGAATGTAAGATATAAAAGAAAAAAATAATAAATTCAGCCATATAAAAATTGCCATTGTTGTCTATCAAATGAATGAATCAGCAATTTCACAGTTTATCCTAATTTAGAATAAGTTCTTCACAATAGTGTGTTAACAACAGGTATTTTTGTAAATAACACTAATAATTCTAACTGCAATCATTTCTCAATTCTAAAATCCTATGGAAGAGAATAAAAGCAAATAATTTTCATTGCATTATCCACCTATCAGTTAAAAACCCTCATTTACTTAAGTTGGCAGATCTCTGTTTAGTAGTTTCTTATTGATGATTGGAAAACTGAATTCTGATAATTTCCACACTCAGGTGGATGAAAGCTGCAAAGTATTAAACATGTAATTTTCTCAGAAATTCTGGGGTGAGTTGTTCTGCTACTGATAAAAAATACGAAACTCGCAAACTCTGGGTAGCAATGCTCATGAGTTCTGATGCAGCCCTAAGAGCAATGTGGAGGCTGTTAGCACATTTAGAAAATTGCAACAAAACCTTTATACATGCAGCAAAGAAGCTGTCCTGGGTAATCATAAATAATGAACATGTTGTGCAAAGAAAGACTATGAAAGCTTAAATAGCAAGAAATGGGGAAACAAGAGCAGAGGAAAGAAAATACCATAAGCTGATTTGGGACAGTGGACAGTCATTAACTGAGGGCACGTTTAGCTTGTGAATCATTCTGTTTCCATAGAGGAAATTGCTTTAAGAAATATTTATTTCATTTGTTATTATAATGAGATAAAGTTAAGGTGCAAAGATGTCATTTCAACTTCTACCCATATCTCATGAATAGTGTTTATTCATTCATTGACAGAGTATCAAGCATGACTATTTAAGGAAGAATAGATAGGAGAAACACTGACAGAAGATACATTGTATTTTAATCAAGCATTTAGTAAAAACAACAGAAGAAAATATTCAACTTATAAAAGAATCAGAGGTGAAAGAAGGTCAAAGAAGATGCACTTAATATTTGTCTTGGTGCTATTTCCATCTCCCTTACTCTAATTATGATTTTCTTTAGAATGTTCACTAAATTCATAGAGTAGAACAAGAGGCATTATCTTCTGAATCCAGTATGTTTACATACTAGGTAGTTGCCTAAACTCCAGTATCAGTTGACTTACTCTTATGGAAATTGAAGTGTAAATTTTTGTCATTTATTTACTTATTTATATTTAATTTTCCAATTACCATTGACCTACAGTATTTTAATAGTTTCAGGTGTACAACATATGGATTAGACACCTATACACCTTATGAAATGATCATCAGCTGTGACGTTTTAAAACCTGCATCTTCCCCAAGCAAGCATAACATTTAAAATCCAAACATGAATGATGCAAATATTAGCCCTATTTTTTAGATAGGACATTATCATTGCTTTCTGCTATGTAATAATACCACTGTGGTTTTCACGAAAAATATGAAGTTGTTCTTTCTTTTATTTAAATTTTTATTGTATTTTTCCATTTCCAATTAGTCCCTTTATACCCCCTCCCCCACAATAACCACACTATTGTCCATGTCCATGAGTCCATTTTCCTTTTGCTCAATCCTTCCACCCCCTAACCTTCCCCTACTAGCTGTCATCCTGCTCTCTATATGTGAGTTCCAAGGTAATAGAGCCCTGGCATATGAGTTAGGAAGTCTGAGCAATCTGTGTAAACATTATATTACTGGAAAATCAAATAAGATATTTGGTCTACTTCATTCCTAGGTGTCTCATACATTATATGTATGCCTATTTTCTGCTCAAATCAAACCTTATTAATTAATATTGTACTTTCAACATGTGTACTTTCTTTCCCCTATAATGTTCAGGAAAAGAAAATAATTGCATAAAAATAAAGGGTTTTGTTTCCACTCTTGATGATATTAATCATTATTCTAATAAAAATTTAAATGTGATCTACTTGAAGGGAAAATGTCATATGCATAGTATGCACTGATTAGTAAAAGCCTTTGGAAAAATATTTCATTACATTCTTCTGGGGGAAATAGAATAACATATTATGCAGATAAATGCATTAAAAATGGTTAAATGGCCAGATATATTGATTAATTTAGCCTCAGTTTCATTTAGCACTCTTTCTGGGAATATCTCCTTTCCTTTTGATTGGGGCTTGTTTCTCCACTCACAATATTGATTAATTATGGAAGGTCTCTAACAGAATGCCTCAGGATTTTGTATTAAACCAACACGCATTTCCTGCTTTCAAGGATTGTCATGAAAATATCTCAAAACTACATGCCATTACTTGACACGTGGGTTAAAGAAAATGTTACTATCTTGAAGTAAACATTTTTTTAAATAGCATAAACTTTTATAAAGGGCTTAAATCAACAAAAGGCAATTTAATGAGAGGAATGTTAGACAAACCCCTGTGTGTAATGTTGAAGAATCAAATACATTAATTAGAACAAAGAAAATTTAGCTTTACAGCATCCTCAATTTAAATAAGATCCAGGTGTTTCTGTTTGCAATGACCTCAACAAAAATCAAGACTGTATTAGTAAATGTAGGGAAGATGACCACCAAGTAGGTGGAGGTTAAACCTACTTGCTTGTACCCCCAGCATGGATTTTCCTCTGATTTTCTGACAAGTGACCTGAACAATCAATGTAATCTCAGCTGAAATGAATTTCAAAGCCAATGAGTACAGAGGATGCTTTACACTGTCTGGCACCACCCATACAACAGCATACAAGACATGGTGGATAGTGTGATTCTCAGTCAGCAAGTCAGAGGAAAGAACCCACCAAAGAATGACCCCAAAACAACAAAAACCCAATTACATCAAGAGAGCCCAAATAAATTGCATAAAGGGCATCCCCAGACTACCCAAACCAAGAGATCAAGGAGACTGCACCACTGAGCTCCACAGGACTCCTACACAGAAGGCCACCCCATGAAGACAATCAAAGCACATCAATCTGTCATGGAGAAAAAAACAAATATTATCACCTAAATTGGAGAGACAAAGAAACAAGCCCAAATCAAAAAGAAAGGAGATATTCCCAGAAAGAGTGCTAAATGAAACTGAGGCAAGCAATCTATCATACATAGAGTTTAAAATAATGGTTATAAGGATGCTCAAAGCACTCAGTAAGAACTACAAGGAACTCTACAGAAGCTACAAGGAACTTACTGTGAACTACATCACCATGGAAACAGACATAGAAACTATGAAAAAGAGCCAGTTGGAAATAAAAAGTACAATACCTGAAATGACAAATACACTAGAAGCAATTAAAAACAGGTTAAATGAAGCAAGGTTCAAATTAGTGAGCTGGAAGACAAGGCAGGAAAAAACAGCCAGTCAGAGCAACAAATGAAAAAAGACTGTAAAAGAAAGAAGGCAGTTTAAGGGAGCTGCGGGACAACATGAAACATAAAAATACTCATACCATAGGGATACTAGGAGAAGAAAAGGAACAACTGATATAAAACCTGCTTGAAAAGTAACAACAGAAAATTTTCCTAACATGGTAAGGCAAAAAGACATGCAAGTCCAGGAAGCTCAGAGGGTCCCAGTGAACATAAACCCAAAGAGGCCTACTTCTGTGTATTGACACATCATAATTAAAATGGCAAACTTTAAAGACAATGAGAAAATCTTAAATGCATCAAGGTAGACAGCTAGTAACATACAAGGGAGCTTTGATAAGGCTGGCAGCTGATATCTGAACAGAAACACTATAAACCAGAAGGGATTAGCACAAAATATTCCAGGTAATGAAAAGCAAGGATCTACAACCAAGACTACTCTCTTTAGCAAGGGTCTCATTTAAAATGGAAGGGGGAAATAAGGAGCTTTCCAGACCCCCCCAAAAAAAATGGCTAAAAGAGTAAGTCACCAACAAACCAGTATTTAAGAACATGAAGAAAAGAGAGAGGGAAACACAAGTATAAAAGGGAAAAATGGCAATGAATAAGTACTTGTTAAAAATAACCCTATATGTAAATGGATTAAATGTTCCAATCAAAACACATAAAGTAGCTGAATGGATAAGAAAACATAACCAACATATATGCTGTCTAGAAGAAATCCAGCTCAGAACAAAATATCTACACAGGCTGAAAGTGAAGGGATGGAAAACATATTCCAAACAAATGGACATCAAAAAGAAAGCTGGTGTAGCAATATTTATATCAGACAAAATAGACTTCAAAATAAAGGCCATAAAAGAGAGAAAGAAAGTCAATACATAATACTTAAGGGAGTACTCCAACAAGAGGACATAACCCTTAAAAACGTATCTGCATCTAATATAGGAACACATAAATATATGAGGAAATGCTGGAGGACTTCAAGAAAGATATCAACAGCAACATAATCATCATAGCAGGGGTGTCAAACTCATTTTCGCCAGGGGCCATATCAGCCTTGCAGTTGCCTTCAAAGAGCCGAATGTAATTTTAGGATTGTATAAATGTAACTACTCCTTAACTAGGGGCAAAGAGCTCAGTGCTGCTGCCGGGTAGAAACAAGGTGCTGGGCCAAATAAAACTAGGTGGAAGGCCGGATTTGGCCCACGGGCCTTGTGTTTGCCACCTGTATCATAGGGGGTTTTAATACCCCACTATCCACAATAGATAGATCTTCCACACAAAGAATCAACAAGAAAATTGTGGCAGTCAATGAAACTCTAGATAAACTGGATTTAATTGATATATACAGAATATTTCACCACAAAGAAAATATATATTCTTTTCATACCCATGGAATATTTTTAATGAAAGACTACATGGTAGGACACAAAACAATCCTTAACAAGTTCAAGAAAGTTGAAATCAGCCTTCGGCCAAGATGAAGGCATAAGTAGATACACTTTGCCTCCTCACACAACCAAAAGAAGAACAACAAATTTAAAAACAAAAAATAACCAGAACTGCCAGAAAATCGAACTGTATGGAAGTCCAACCACCAAGGAGTTAAAGAAGAAATATTCATTCAGACCAGTAGGAGGGATGGAGATAGGTAGCCAGGGTGGAGAGGACTCATGCCAAGGGGGCAGCTGGGAGACCAGGTGGTCTCACATCTGCATGCAGATAAACTAGGAGAATCAAGTGGGGAGTGAGACAGCCTGTGCCACCCACAGTTCCAGTGTGGAAACAGAAAGCCTCAAAACCCCTGGCTGTAAAATGCTGTGGGGTTGCAGTAGGAGTTTGTTGGAGAGACCCTCAGGGTCCTAAAATGTACACAAACTCACACACCCGGGAATCAGCACCAGAAGGGCCCAATTTGCTTGTGGGTAGCAGGGAAGTGACTGAAAGCAGCCAAGAGCCAAGCAAGTAGCATTGTTCCCTCTCTGACCCTGCCCCTGCATAGAGTGCCACAGTGCAGCTGTGTGGGTTGCCCAACCCTGGTGAATACTTAAGGGTCTACCTCTTAAAACATAACAGGTGTGCCAAGTCAAAGAAATATAGTCCAAATGAAAGAACAGATCAAAACTCCAAAAATAAAACTAAGTGATGAAGAGATAGCCAACCTATCAGATGCAGAGTTCAAAACACTGGTAATCAGGATGCTTACAGAAATGCTTACAATAAATGGTGATGGGAGAACTGGACTGGTATATGCAAAAAAAAGAAAAGAAAAGAAAAGAAAATAGACCACCAACTTACACCATACAGCAGAATAAACACAAAGTGGATAAAAGACTTAAATATAAGTCATTACATCATAAAAGTCCTAGAGGAAAACATAGGAGCTAAAATTTCAGATATCCCCCATAGCAGTATTTTCAGATATGTCCCCTACAGGAAGGTAAATAAGGAAAAAATAAACAAATGGGACTTCATCAAATTAAAAAGTTTCTGCAACTGTAAGGAAAACATATTTGCCAATGATACATCAGACAAGGATTTAATCTCCAAATATGTTAAGATTCACGTGACTCAAGAACAAGAGAACAAACAATACAATTAAAAAATGGGCAAAGGATCTGATTAGACATGTTTCCAAGGAAGACATACAGAGGGCCCAGAGACATATGAAAATTTGCTCAACATCACTAGTCATCAGAGAGTTGCAAATTAAAACCACAATGAGATATCACCCCATGCCAGTCAGACTGGCCATCATTAATAAATCAACAAACAAGTGCTGGTGAGGGTGTGGAGTAAAGGAAACTTAGTACACTGTTGGTGGGAATGCAGACTGGTGCAGCCACTATGGACAACAGTATGGAATTTCCTCAAAAATCTGAAAATAAAACTGCCTTTTGACTTGGCAATTCCATCTCTGGGAATAGACCCTAAGAATCCTGAAACACCAACTCAAAAAAAACCTATACACATCAATGTTCATTACAGCACTATTTACAATAGCCAAGTGCTAGAAACAGCCTAAGTGTTCATCTGCAGATTAGTGATTTAAACAACTGTGGTACATTTACACAATGTAATACTATGCAGCAGAAAGAAAGAAGGAGCTCCTACCTTTGGTAACAGCATGGATGGATTTGGAGAGCATTATGCTAAGTGAAATAAGCCAGTCAGCGAAAAACAAATACTATATGATCTCATCTATAATAGGAATCTATTGAACAAAATAAATGAATGAGCCAAACAGAACCAGAAGCATGGAAACATGGACCAAACAGACAGTGAGCAGAGGGGAGGTAGGAAGGAGATGATGGTGGAAAGAAGGGAAAAGGACTAGACAATGAACATGTATGAATGACCCATGCACATGGACAACATTGTGGGGATTGACCGTGGGAGCAGAGTGAGGGCTTGGCAGAGGAGAGCAAAGGGGAAAAAATTGGGACAACTGTAATGGAATAACAACATTTTTTTTAAAAAGAAAGAATTTTATGTAAGAAATACACTCTTGGATATTAGGAAAATAAATTTCACAACCCCTAACAACAATGAAAAAGACTGTTAGTAGCCAAACAATCTAATAAAGAATGGGTAAATATTCTGCCTGAACAGTAGATATCTCTGATTCTGGATCCAGAGAATCTCCCTGGGTGTCAGTATTCAGTCACAATTCAAAGGAAAAGGGTCTTGTATTTTTAGTGTCCTATTTCAGAGGGAAAATAAGTGAGATTTTCAAAAGACTTTGACCTTAATGTTTGTAGCGGTACAAAGAACAGTAGTAGTGTATCTAATTTCAGAAATATATGTATTTGATGATATATTTCAAATAAAAATAATTGAATACTTTAACATTTAGGTACAGGGAGCAGCATGTAATGCAGCATTGTACAGTATTTTTCCTGTAGGTTGTATATGGGGGCCTGGAAGAAGGTTTATACCATCAAATGACTTCACTCTGCACTCAAAGAGACATCACTCATGCCTGGTTCTAAGTAGTCAAGTAAGCAGTGCTATTCCTCCATGTATGCCTTTGCAATTGTCCCCAAGATAAAATCCAAGCCCCAAAAGGCCACTAGCCTCTGCATTGTCTGGACCCACTTACCTTTTCTACCTCACTTTGTTCTGTTCTTCCTCTTTTCACAACCCTTTGGTCCCAGCAATCTTCAAATGCATCCATAACTATAACCAGGTTCCTCTAATATATCTAAAGCAGATTGAAAATGCCTGTAATATGTAACAAGTGGGTGTGGAAAATGCAACTCAAGTAGTATCAGTCTAGCTTTGATTCGGAAAGATTAAGAAATTTTATAAATATAATATTTAATATTATTTTGCAGCTATTCCCCATAGTTGTAATATCATTTTTTACCATGAGTTCCTCAAAGTCAGGACTTCTAAATGAAACGAATGTTGCTTTAAAATGTATTAACCATAACATCCTTCCATTGAAAATGTAAGAAATCACAGATATTTTTCATGTGGATCAGTTACAAGACAAAATATTAATTTTTGGTGCATTTTACTAGTGAGCATGTTAGAACAAATTAAAATGTCTATTTCATTTAAAATATTTTCCAAAACCTTTGTTTTGGAAGGTCTGAATAGACTGAAAAGGAATGTAGAGAGAAAAGAAATTGATTATACAGTATTGTGGCATGGTTTTGATTAAAGTGAACATTTTCTCAGCTTTGTAGTTAACGAATCTTGCATATGGAAATTACAGTTGCTCTTAATCTGCTTTTGGAAGACTGATGAAAATATTAAAAAGTAATGAACTAACAAGATTGTTTGTTAATGCCACATAAAAGTGCTAATTATACATCATTTCCTGCCTACAGCTGAATCCGAGAGACATCTTCTAAGAAATTGTTAAATAAGCTTCTTCACTAGAAATGTGAATACAACTGAGTGGCAGGGTGAATATCTGTTTAAGGACCTCAGTACTATGTCACCCTTTAAAAAAGAGAAAATAAATACAGGGAAAAATATACATCATATTAAATGAATGCAGTCAACAAAATTATTTTGCTCAGGAAAAGTGACTAATATATTTACAACTAATATTTAACATATGCTTTAAATGGTAAGTTTTGTATTGAACTATATTTAGTCTATATTTGGGCCTATTATATTGGATGGTTGTGAATTTCAGTGTTATTACTTTTACTATTTTAATAATATAAACCATAGCAGAAATTTTTCAAAATATATTTGAAACATTTACTTGGTGTTTAGGTTTTAGAATTCTAGCTATAGGGTTTAGAGTTCTAGCTATATTTCTACATTATTTCCATTAAAAAAATACTTTATACAGGTGCAAGAGAGATGTTGGGAACTGCCCTGCCTGGTATCAGAAGCTGTAACGCCCGCCTATGCTCCGGCCTGCGGAGCAGTCAACGAGGGTCCCGAGTCTACCTGAAACGGATGAATAGGGATGGGAACAAGAGGTGTGAAGAATGGCAGCAAGACAAAGGGTTCTGTTCAAGCTGCAAAATTTTATTTAAGCGGGGGGGGGGTAATATAGGGACGGGAAAAGGGAAGTTGCTCTGATAGGTTGCCCCGGTGCGTGTTCACCATGTGCTCTTGTTAGTCACAGGTGCGTGATCAGTACCTCGTTTGGTAGCTGGTTCGCGTGCTCTACGGATGCCCCTAGGAGGCAATGCTGGCTGCTCTGACCGCAATATGCTGTCTTGCTGGTGAGTGCAGCCTCTTGAGCTGACTGCATCAGCAAGCCAAGACCCCAACACGCCTAAGCTGCTGAGGGAACGACCTTGGAACCATAAGCCAGCAAGGAGACAAAAACTTATCTCCCTGGCAGGAGTGCCACTTCTGCTCCTTTTACTTTACCCTGCTTGAACCCCAATGCTTGGTCGGTTAGCCAATGACAGGTAAGATTCCCCAAGGGGGAACAACCTAAGACAGGCATGATCACGTGCGAGACCCCCAAGGAAGGACTTTGGGGGCTACAGCAAAAGGGGGTGATGGACCCTCACCCCTCAGCTTTGAAAAAGCCTGAGTGCTCATTCCATCTGCGAGAAAATCTCCTTATCTCCTGGTTGCCTTAGTTCCCCTTGTTCCACCTAAGCCTGAAACAATGACAGGGTGGTGCAGCCCTGTACTAGAAAGGGCAGGTTCCCCGGGTGATCAGGCCTAAGAAAGAATATGTAAAATGCTGTGAAACCTGCTTTGTTTAGAATGCTCTCGTTTGAATGAGAAGGGTCCAAGGAGGAAGTAAGTTTGTTCCTCAAAGTTTTACGGCTCTTTGACCCTGACTCAAAGTAGGCTCTCAGAATTCCTTGTTATCTGATCCTTACTTCCCTGCAATGAGTAATGAGCTTGTACAAACGAACCCAATAAAGGTCTGCTGGGACAGGAGAATGCGCGCCCTCTCCCAGAGAGGGTGGCTGAGGCACGCTCCACTTGGAGAGTGGCCCCTCCGTCCCTACTCCAGAGAAAATTGCCTGTTTCTGTGTATGTTCATTTCTCGTGTGTCGACAAGCCATCCGCAGCGTTCCACAGTCACTGCCGGTCGGTGATTGCGCATCAGAGAGATACTTCATGAGATTTTTCCTTTGTAGAAATACCATTAAAGCAACTGGCTTCTGTCAATCTTTTTAAATATTTTATTTATTTATTTTTAGAGAGAGGGGAAGTAAGGGAGAGAAACATGATGTAAGAGAGATACATCGGTTGCCTCTCACACACCCCCAACTGGGGACCTGGTCCACAACCCAGGCATGTGCCCTGACTGGGAATCAAACCAGCAACCTTTCAATTTGCAGGGCAGCACTCAATTCACTGAGCCACATCAGCGAGGGCAATTTTCTTTTTAATTTACTTTTTCATATGAACCCATTTTCCATGTCTAACAGTAGCTTTTTAGCAGGTAATTTGCAGTTGAGAGCCTGCTGCTCTTTGATCATTTGCTGGGCATGTTGAATAGCGGTTTTTATTATTTATTGATTTGAGAGAGGCAGAGAGAGAGATTTGCTGTTCCACTTATTTATGCATTCATTTGTTGCTTCTTGTATGTGCCCTGACCAGAGACTGAACACATAACCTTGACATATTGGAGGACACTCCAACCAAGTGAACTACCTGACCAGGGCCATGTTATTTTTGTTAATTATATCAACATTGAAATTGTGGTTTATTTAATATAAAATGGTACTTTTTTCCATATTCCATTCTTATCAGATCTGAAAGGAGTTGGACCCACCCAATGGTTATTAACCTGAACCACATCTAGTATCTACTGTTTCTGTAGACAAATTAGAGAAAGGAATCAATTCTGAGTGGACAAATTTTAAACTTTCTCTCCTCAGGTACAATGTTTAACAAACAGAATACATACAATAGGTCCACACTTAGTGTTGTTCATAGGTTCTGTGACTTTAAGTGAAACAAAAGACAAAGGAATCAATTTTACCATAGGCTAATTAATATAAACAAGAGTTAATTTCCTATGACATCTCATCCATATTATAGCTACGTGACATTGAATGAAATGATGTTATTCAAGGACATGCTGTACAAACTGAATTACAATCCCCACTTGTACCTCTTTGGCTAGACACTCTTGTGCAGGGTTTACACTGTACAACCCTTCTCTTGGTAAGCCTGCTCTTAATAGTCATTTTAAAGTGTGAGTATTATAAGTTATAAGAAATAATTTTGCTTAGTACTGTGAAGTCTTGGTTAGGCTATATGCACTTTTGTTTTTTTATTTTGGAAAATTTTATTTTTTAAGTATATTTTATTCATTGTGCTATTATAGTTGTTTTAAAACACTTAAGTCATCCATGCTTTTCTTAACCTCCTTTTTTTAAATTGCTCACATTCAATAGGAAACACTATAGAGGGGGAAGGTACTGAGCCAAACATCGTGATAATCCTAGCACCTTTGTTCCTGCCTAGATCAGAAACTTGATTCACCTATATGCCTCTGATATTTTTTCTGGCTGCATGTGCTGGTCAAGTGTGCTAGAATTAAAACAAGGATCATTGTAGTTCAATGAGAAATCAAGAACACTGAAGTTAAAAAGCATGGATATATGAAAGCATGGCTAAAATGAACTTATACCTACCTGCACTTAGCTGTGCCAGCTGATCTGTCTGGATTTGAACTGCTGGCTTGCCTACACCTGTGGTATAGGCGAGATCTCACTTTTTGCTCAGCCCCTTGATTCCTACCCTCTCTTCGTCATCCCTAATCCTCTGACATTCAATGTCATGTGAAAACTAGTACACAGCCAAATATCAAGTCTTGGCTAACATCACTGATACAGGGCTTCCTTTCACTAAGGATTAAGAATCAAATTTTGCAAATGTCCAGTGCTTTTGAGTCTGTCTTTCTTAAACTCCTTCACATAACCACTCCTGTCACACTCGACTTTTTTTCACTTTAATTTTCTGAGTACTCATGTATTTAAAATTATGGTTACAAAATATGTATAGCATTCTGTTTTCTATTTATTATATAATTGTTTCCTTGAAGTGTAGAGCTGAAAGAGACCTTGAAAATCATATAGGATCCTCTTTTTATCATAACTCTTAATTTTCATTACAAAACTTAAAATGTTTATTATAAAAATTCAAGAATAATCAAAAAGGAAATTTGAACCATATTCTCATACTTTAAAAAAAAATTTTATTGAATTTGTTGCGTGACATTGGTTAACAAAATTATTTAGGTTTCAAATGTATAACTCCATAATATGTCACCTGTATATTGTATTGTGTGTTCACCACACCAAGTGAAGCTTCCTTCCATCACCATTTATCCCCTTTTACCCTCTTCTACCTCCCCTACCATCCTGTCCCTCTGGTAATCACTATACTGCTGTCTGTGTCTATGAGGTTTTGTGGGGGCTTTTTTTGGCTTAATACCTTCACCGTTTTCACCCACCATTCAACACTCATCCTATCTGACAGCTGTCAGTCTATTCTCTGTATCTCTGAGTGTGTTTCTATTTTTTGTTAGTCATTTTGCCTTTTAGATTCCACATGTAAGTGAGATCATGTAGTATTTGTCTTTCTCTGACTGGCTATTTCACTTAGTATAATAATCTCCAGGTTCATCCAGGCTGTTACAAAAGGTAAACTTTTCTTCTTTTCTATGGCAGAGTAGTATTTCATTGTGTAAATGTACCACAGTTGTTTTTATCCACTCATCTACAATTATATCAAAAGAAAGCAACATTTTAGCCTGTGGTGGAGGGTCCTGTTCTCCTAACTAGGCTTTTTCATTCAAATTTGCCTTACTCATAAGTCTTTTTCCCTTTTCTCTGACCACTCCATTTATATCTCTACCACTTCCATGTCTATCAACTCAGCAGCACTCTAATCCCCTGGAACCAGGACTTAGATCACTACTGCCCACAGGAAGTGACACTATTCCTTACCTGCCTAACCCAAGCTTTGCATTCAACTTCAGCTTCAAGTTGGTCTTGGCCCCACTGTGCCCAGTTAACTAGGAACAAGGGTACAAAGAGGGAAAATCTCACCCACTTCTAGATTGTAGAACTCAGGAAAAATAAGGAGATAAATCTTTGAAACTGTAACTTCTAGGCTGAGGAGCTACTAGATCCTGGGAACAAGAGGGTAATTAACTCACTATCCAGAAACAGCACGGTGCCTGCCTCTCCAACTGCAGAGGAAAAAAAAAATGACTCTTAAACTCAGGCATTTTTTTAGCTGTGCCTGAAGCCTGGGCCTGTGCTCTCAGCCTACTTTCCAGCTCACCCTGATGCCAGGTATTTTTATAGAGATGGGCTTGCCTTTCCTCCTTAGGCATCTTCTGCATTTTAATCCAATAGACCCTTGAGATAGGAGCAAACCAGGGCCCCATTGGTGGCAAAATTGCCACTGTAGGCACCTCTCTTACTGGATTGAACAGTAGGGTATCAGCCTCCAGTACTTGAAGGAAATATACCAAATGATTAGTGCTATCCTCTCTCTCTCCTGCTCCTCACAGGTGAGGAGCCAAACTTATAAAAGCCTTGAGATGTGCAGAAAGGGTCCAGTTTAATCAAAGCTGTTGACTTCACCAGTAGTGAAGGGGCTATGAGTAGTCCCTGGCAAGCTTAGCTCTTAGTCTTTTGATGGCCAGCTCATCATGCTTTGTGTTGCCAGAGACATCTGGTAGCTTTGTGGTGGAGAGACAGGATTTACCCTATAACCCACTAGTAGGGTCCTTGGGTGATCAAGGAGGATACTTCCTGGGAGCCCAAGAGTTCTACTCTCTGTTCTATTGTGTCACCAGAGATGTCTGGTAACTTTCTGGTGGGCAAATGGGGAACACCCTACATCTTGCTAGTTGGCTCCAAGAGCAAAGACAAGGGATGCCTCTGCGAGCCCAAGAGTTCTTTATTTTCTTTTCCCAGTTGCACCATGGAGCAAATGTGAAATATACTCTCTATTCCCCCTAGGATCCATGTTGGGATCATTCTTAGAAACTGGGATAAATTCAACCTTGAGTGTCTCAAGAAAAAGAGATTAGTTTACTTGTGTAATACATCTTGGCCTCAGTATAACTTGGGAGAAAGGGCCACATGACCCAAAAATGGGAGTCGCAATTACAACACCATACTCCAATTACATCTATTCTGTGGAGGCTAGGCAAGTGGTTGGAGCTTTACTATGTACAGGCTTTTTTGTGTTATCTCATGCCCCATCTTTTTGTTCTGGTTTGAAGGAAATATCTACTTCAGGGTCTACCGATGACCCCCTTCAATGTTCCCCACCTGTGGCTCAGGGTAAGGAAGAGGAGGCTAGCACACTTGTCTCTCAGGGGGAATCTAGCAGGCCTCAGAGCTCTGAGACCTCAACCCCTGAGTTGACAACCACAATATCTCCTCCCCGCTACTCTCCCATATACCCAAAGTTACCAGAGGAAGAGAAGACATAAGGAATGGAAATATAATTTTAGTAAATATCCAAAAGACAAGGATTTTCCTTCATGCTTTATATTTTTATCCCTACCTGATCCCTGCAGAAATTGGCATTCTGAAGGAGTGAATAAAGACATAAGGTTTCTTTGCACAAAACCTATAAGACCAGTTGCTAATGGTGGTTTTGTTAATGGAGACTTTGACTGGAATGTCATATGTGTAGGAGGCATGCCTGGACTCTGGTTGTCGCTAAAAAGCCTTGAGGAATAGGTTTGATTTTTAAAGATAGTAAAAGCCTACCAGAGGAAAAGCCTGGTACCTTGTTTTGTTGTGTGGTTCGTGGCAGTCTTTCCAAGGAAGGAATGAAGGTTGCTTTCCTAAAAGATGGTTAGGAGGAACCTGAAGGTGCAATGGAAAACCTCAGGGACTTGAAAGAAGCAGGTGTGGGGCTCAGCTTCTGTGCCCTGAAGGGTGGATTGAAGAGTCAATCTACAGGTTCATTGTGTGAGTTCCAGAAAAGCAGACTTAAAGATCATGTATGATCAATTGCTGTTCTGGTTGTATTCATGCAAACACACAGGCAACATTAAAACTGCACTCAGTGCAACCCTTTTAATGACAATGAGAATGATCTTAAGGAGAAATACCATGATTTAAGGACAATCACAATTCTCAGTAGTAAGACATTAGACTTGTACAGCTAACTATCTTCAAAGTTTCTTTTCATTTGGAAGTCGAAACTGAGTTTGTCACATCATCAAAGATGTTCAATTTATGGGCATGGGGGATCTGTCAAATTCCCACAGTTAAATGTCATACCAACAAAGGCCTTGCAACTGTATGTTTTCCCAAAAGAGTCTTGCATACTCAGAGACTAGTTTGTGGGTTGTTGTGTAAATTAACCATTCTGCACAAGTTTCTTCATTGCAGGTTTGTCTGTCCACCTGATGATTTCCTGCACTCATTCCAGACAAGGGACCAAGTCTTACTATTGGTCTGGAAGACTCAAGGCCAAGAACAGCAGCTGGCCAAACAATGGACTCCTCCTTATGACATCCTGTTGACAACTCATTTTTCCCTAAAGTTGATGGGAATCAAGTCTTATATCCACCACACAGACTATTTGACAGCTCACTAACTTCTAAAATAGAGGCTATAAAGCTGCAAATGATCGTCGCAAACAACTATTGACCTCTGGGACCAGAGGCTCCAGGCATCTATCACAGGCCAATGGAAGGACACTTTCTTCCACCTCCTCTGACCAACATGCAGCATTCTTGGCAGTCTCAGAAATTCTTCACCAACTCCCAGATAGAATAGGGAGAGAGTTTTGTGGTTCTCAGTAAGCAGGGTCTACTGTCTTATCCAAGCCTGAAGTAGCTACAGAAGATGAACCTTCACCTCTCAGCAGCCCAAAAAAGGAAATTTGGAGAACCATGTCTCTCAGGGGAAATTGAGTCAGGAGACAGCATAGGAAGCACTCTGAGACTGTGCTGCTGCTACTGGCCATCATGTAGCATCCTGGTTGCCAGGAAACACCTTTTAGCATTTAGGTAGAATAAATAGCAAAACAAGGTAGGGAGGAAGAGGGAGACATGTCTTACCCACTGACTCAGCAGTCCTGAGTCTGGTCAGATAATAGTGCCAGGTGTTCCAACATCACAGGAAACACCAGGCTTACATGAGAGGAGAGCAATCCTTGAAATTCTTATAGCATTTCCACTATTTGGGAAAGAAAGCCTTGAAACTGAGCTTCCATCCCAAGACCTGAAGTACAGAAGAGGGTCCACAGTGCCCAAAGAAGCAGCGCATAAATAACTTTGGATACTGCTCCAACTTTAATTAACTGCCTCATGTCACGTATCTGTTTCACAACAAGATGAACAAATGGAGTCTGGAGCAATATAAGGATTCAGGCTGACAGTCCCCCACACATACCTAAGTTAGGGTAGTCACATCTTCCCAGGAAAGATGGCAGCACATTTACTCATTAATCAATATGTAAATTTTTACTCCCATCCTGCTAACTATATAAGTCCTCAGAACAAAGAACTCTCTCTCTTGGCTCTCTGGCCACCCAGGCTCAGGCCACCCAGCTTCTGGCTACCCAGGGCCTTGCCACCCCAGCATTCTGCCGCCCTTAATTTTGCCTCCCTGCTTTGCCCTCAACCTATGCCTTTCACCCCTCCCCCCTCCTCTACCTTAGGTAAGTCCATTTTTTTCCATGGGAATGGATCATTAATAAACTCTGATTGCATGCTTAAATAAATAAATAAATACATAAATAAAATAGCTAAGGATAAATTAAACCAGGCATGTGAAACACCTGTATTCAGACTGTTATAAGACACCAAATAAAAAAATTGAAGAAGACACATATAAGTGGAAGGATATATATTATATTCATGAACAGAAAGAATTAACAACATGAAAATGCCCATACTACCCAAAGCAATCTATAGATTCAATGCAATTTCTATCAAGATACAAATGGTGTATTTCACAGAACAAGAACAAATATTCCAAAAATTTAAATGAAACCACAAAAGACCCCAAATAGCCACCGAAATCTTGAGAGAGAACAAAGTTGGTGGAATTATGCTACTTGATGCCAGACTATGCTACAATGTTATAGTAATCAAAACAGCATGGTATCAGCATTAAAAAAACAGACATATAGAGCAATGTGACATGCTTTTGAAACTTTTTTGTACTTAAAATACATGTAAAAGTTCATTTTGAAAAGTATAACTGTTATTTTTCTGATGGTAATATTTTGGAACATTTTGTTTACTTCTTATATTTGGCTGTTAAATGCTAAGATGAGCCTAATTATAGCTAAAGATTTATCCATATCCATGCTTATTTCCTTAGGCTGAACTTCAATAAATGGGATTCTTGGATAAAAGCACAGTACAATTTTAAGGAATTTTTTAAATATTGCAAACTACTCCCAATATACATTTTTCCATTTATACTCCCACAGGTAGTGTATGAGAGAACCTGTATGCCCAAACTCTCTGACAATGGGTAAAATTATATAAAAGAAACATTGCCTTTCTGACAGGTAACAAATTGTGTTTCTTATTTTAACTTACACTTATAAACTAATTATTTTATGTTTATTAGCCATTTTATTTTTTTTGTTTGTAAATTACCTGTTAAAGTCATTCATCCATTTTTAAGAAGACATGCACTTTTTCTATTGGCTTATAAATGTTATATTTATTAATAACATTTAAAGTTATTTCTATACATGCTGTATAATTTTCCAAGTGATTCATTTGCTTTTGAATTATGTTTATGATAATTTTCACAGAGGTCATTTTAATATTTTGTGCATTCTTCTGTGATTTATGAAATTTTTGTCACAAGAAAAATCAAGATTGTATAAATATTCATGTATTTTACTTATATTTTGTCTAGCATTCACATATATTTTTCACTTATTCTTTACATTTATATCTCCAATATGTTTGAAACACATTTTGAAACATTGTATCTCAAGAGGATTCTAACTATGTCACATTTTGTTCTTGGTCAAATCACTAAATTTCTAAAGTCTCATTTTCTCCATCTGAAAATT
Organism: Tonatia bakeri; assembly: GCA_004024845.1. NCBI lineage: Eukaryota > Metazoa > Chordata > Mammalia > Chiroptera > Phyllostomidae > Tonatia > Tonatia bakeri. The sequence goes on from PVIA01014176.1 coordinate 19,331, forward strand.
GAAGACCTATCACTCCAAAAGAAGAAGTAGAAATTCTAAATACAAACTAGGGAGCATAGAAGAACTCAATCTACAAAGGGCATATATCTTCTATCACTGAAGGAAAATTAATGTTCCCTTAGTAATCAGTCATTTCCACAGATGTCTTTTCAGTTTTTATTTTCAATACCAAACAATATACAACTATTCTTACAGTATATGAGATCTGTCTGGAAAAAGTCCAGCCATTGTTAATATAACAAGAACAGTTTATGTGACATTGATGTAAACTGATAGCCAAGGAGAGTGGACTGGAATGCACATGTGTGAACAATGACAACTTCACTGCACTAGTCAGTGAGGGTGGTAGATGCTGTTGAGTGAGCATGTTTACTGTGTGGCCATCCCATTCAAAATGACTGAGTGAGTAGAGCAATGACTCAGCATCAAATTTTGCATTAGACTTGAACATTTCTCCACAGAAACTATTTCAATGATTCAAAAGGCTTTCAGGGATGATGAAATGAGAGCAGTGCAAATAAAAGTGTGGCACAAATATTTTAAAGATTGTTGAGAATCTGTTGAAAGTGATCTACATTCTGGAAGGCCTGCAACAAGCAGGACTCTTGAGAATGTGAACATGTACCGGCTGCAATCAACAAAGATTGGTGACTGACAGTATGAGAACTACAAGATGATCTGGGGACTCCACATGCCACTGTGTATGAGATTTTGATGCAGGATCTTGGCATTAAATATGCCATGGCAAAATACATTCTGCAGCTTCTGCTACCAGACCAGAAGGACCATTGTACTTCAGTTGCTAATGACTTGATTCAAACTATTATCAAAAAACCAAATGTGGTGCCCTGTGACCTTTGGCTTTTCCCCAAACTAAAATCACCTTTGAAAGGGAAGAGATTTCAGACCATTGATGAGATTCAGGAAAATACAATGGGGCAGCTGATGGTAATTCCAATAAAGGATTTTTCAGAGTATTTTGAACAACAGAAAAGATACTAGAACTGTGTGAGGTCCCAAGGTGCCTACTTTGAAGGGGACTGAGGCATCAATGTTCTCTACAACATTTGTTGCATCTTGTATCTTCTGCAATAAATGTCTCTATTTTTCATATTACATGGCTGGATACTTTCTGAACAGACCTTGCATGTTCAATAAATAGACATTGAATATCTTTAATCTTTAAGCCCATGGATTCCATGTCTTATACTCTGTTATATTTGCTTTTTGTTTTGGGTAGATGAGCCTAAGACCCAAAATTGAAGGTTATCTTACCAGTTTTCCAATGAAGGGTTGCTTGCTCCTGATAACATCAAGTCTTACAGAGAGGGTGAGATTTAGGCATTGAAATGGACATTTCCCTTATATGTTTTCACTTTGTAGCAAATGCCTAAAGGATAGATGAGCTTTTGCTCTGTTTGCAAGTGATATGAACATGGATTCATTTGACTGGCAAGGTTAAAGTTGTTAAGTAATAATAAACTTTGACAATGTGGGATGCATTTTGATTGTAATTAGTTTGTGAAAATACCTAGCACTGAAGCAATAAAATTTATATAAACTCTAAAGATATGTTTTTAAAAGTCATGTCATTCTGTTAAATTTGGGATTGTCCATTATTTTACTGATCATTATTACAATATGATAAGTTTTTAAACTATACATCATTATTTATATTTGACTGTTTTTCACCAGATGTGACTTATTACTAATACACAATTTTTTAATGTTTTTATTATGGATAATCCACTTTTTAGCTAAGGCATTAAACATTGCCTTCAATACATTTATTGTAAAGTATATTACTAATAGTATTGAGCACCAATGAGGATTAACACAATGTATAAGAATTTTACTCCTAAAAGGGGTATAAATATGACCTCTGGGGAAAAGAATAGATTACTTGGTTTCTGGATGAAGTGTGATTAATAAAGCCAGTAGCTCCACCTAGAAAATTATGATTTAGTGGGAAGAGTAAAAAGGCAAAATCATCAGTGTACCTCACTAGCAGAAAAAATGATTGGAGTTTAAATTAAAAAAATGTTCAGGGTCTGGTATACTTGAGAACTTGCAGAGAAAAATGTTCTTTTGTGAGCTTAATTCAATGCATACCCACTTCACTAATAAAGTGAAACTTGATGATGGTGTATCTGCTTGTCAAGGCCAATTTGAGGGATTGACAAACCCTAAATCAGAAAGGGCTTTCAGTTTCACGGACTCAATATGAGATTGGCTGCTCTCTAATGAGAGATAATACTTATGGAAAGGATGAAGCAGCAGAGATAGATTCATTTTTAGGAAGTGTGAATAGTCTTTCTCTAATCATCTCATCTCCACCCTTTCACTGGGCGGCTCCTACATAGAGCCCTTTCTGTCATGAAACACCTAATCCACAACTTTTCTTTCTTTTCAAACTGCCCCTTCTATCTTCTCTGGATTATGGTCTCCCATATCCATATTTGTTACTTTTCCTGAAGTACTTCCAATTAGCATTTGCTTCTTCTTGTAAGCACATCTCATTTTTAAACTGACAGTAGCCCTGCCCCTCTCTGTTTTTAATCCTTTCTTTCTGCATCTGTTTTGCTCTGTCTCTTATGCACAAACACTATCCATCAACCCTCATACTCCCTGTGTCACTCTGCCTGTGAGCCAGAGCTTTTACAATCAGTGTGTTGTTTGAGGTAAGTTATAAACGTGTATTTTCCAATAAATTATATGATTAAACACCATTAGATGGACACAGTCCTTTCTGGTAAGATTGTTGGATTTGTGTGCTTTATATTATTTTATTTTACTTAGGAAAATACATTTTTGGAGTTGAGAAAAATAATAATTTTGTCTCCATAAAGTAATATAGGATACTGGTCTACTATCAGAAAACAATGATGGAATCACTTCATAAAAATGAGTATTACAGGTCACTTCTTTGAGGAATTGAGATATTGAGAAAGTCTTCCTGAGTGGCAGCAAAAAGTCCCCAAAGGTGGGTAAGAAAGCATATATACCTAATCAATCTTTAGCAAAAGTAACACCCTCTATTTTTTAATTTAAATTATTTTATTGTTGTTCAATTACAGTTGTCTTTATTTTCTCCCCACCCCTCCCCCCACCCCCTCCCAACCCACCTCCCTCCCTTGCTTCCACCCTCCCCCTTGGTTTTGTCCATGTGTCCTTTATAGTAGTTCCTGAAAAAATGAAAAAAAAAATTAAAAGAAATCAACATATAATAAATTAGTGCATTAAATTACTTATTTTTATGCTACCTCAGCTATACAATTAAAGCTTTAAACTTCTTGAAAAAAAAGTAACACCCTCTCAAATACTTAAAAAAAGATTTCATAAGATTACATGATAAAGCACAATTTCTCTGACTTCTCAAATTTAGACACTTGATTTGATGCATACTATACAATTTTATTATTATAAAGAAAAAAATAAATATCACCACATAGAAATAGATGTTTTTTTTAGTTCATTTAGTCTCATCACTTCCTTATTCTGTGGGAATATCACTCAATCAGGCTCATTATAAAGAAGACATACGAGGACTTGTGATAGCTATGGAGTTAACCTATGACATGACTTAGTGTTTTTAATTTACTTAAAATGCCATTTTTCTCTGGCTTTGACCCATTTGATCTTGAAATAGTCATTTTATATGGTTCTATATTTAAGTCCTTTAAAAATTGACATCTCTTACTAACACTTGATAATCTAAAACCATTGTTACAGTACAATGTAATAATCATGGAAGAGTATCTTTCTCCCTGCCTGTATATGTGCTACCCAGTTATTAAGTGACAGTCACACAGTAAACCTCTTGTTCCATGGTAGATGAAGATAGCACTATGATCTCAACCTTAAGACTCCAATGGAAATAAATTATTTGGTCTTGTTTCATGTTTTTATCATAACAATTCTAAGAAGAATGAGGCATAATTTTAATGTCATTCTGGTTTATGAAAGACTATAAACTTTAACAATTTCATCTCTTTGAACTTTAACCTTTTCAATCTTCTGTAGTTTGATTGGCTGCATTTGTACTTTTTCTACCAGGCTACAGAAGTTGTAAAAGTGGAAAATAAAAGTGGCAAATGAGTCATACTTTGAGACATGACAGGGGTCAAAGTTGTACAAGTTTATTATCTTCTAGAGAATATAGGACATTTAAATTCCTATGCTACACTCTTGTGACAAAGAATATAATGAGAAATATACATAATAAACAGTACAACATGAACCTTTTTGTGACAATGATTAAACTTAGAATAGGAAATATTTAACCCATCCTCATTACCATAAAAAGAAAGGGCTACTTTGTGGATGTTTTTTTCCCTTTCTCCTTTAAGAGCTATTTAAGCCACAGAAAAGTAATGGAAAACATACTTGTTCAAGAATGTTGAATATTTTGTTATAAGCACTTCCCCAAATAAATATGATGTTGTGGTATACAATTCCTATTGACCCATGCTGCACCAGAATAATTTTAAAATAACAATTTTAAGGCAAAATCATCTGCTTAAAAATTGATGTTTTGCTGTAATGGAGGACATGCAATAACAAAATTACATAGTATTTCTATACAGAAGCCATGAATAAACAAAATGTTTGCATTCCACTTGCATTTAACAATAAAATCCCAGGCTCACTTGATCTTTGCATTCACTGATACCTGTTATATAGGTACACAGCTCTATAGAAATTAAAAAAAGATATATCCTATACCACAGAGGTATAAAGAAAACAATGCCTCAGTTTGCTAACAGCCTTTATTGCTTACTCTAAGTGTTCAGTGTTTAGAAATGACATAGAAAATAAACATGTATAGGGTGTTAAGAAAGAGAACAGGGGGTGAGAAAGAGCAAATTATGTTGGTGGCACTTTTTTGTTAGAGTGAATTTGTCATTGATTGCTGTAATTGTGAGTAAAGTCTTTGTGAGCATTTATCACAGCACTTTCTTCAAGAAGGAAAAATTATTCTTGTTCTGTTGCCACTTACCACACCGTTTGGCAACTCTCCATAGATGCAGCACTGCCATTGACACAACAACTTGATTCCTTGTCAAAATATTTTTTAACATCTGGCTCAAAAGATATTTTCGATGACTATAAGCATGCTCAACTTTTCTGTTCATTAAGGCTGAAAATTCAATAAGTGTTTGGTGTGCTGGGACTAAGCTACCTCATAGTGAGCAGCTGTCAAATGATTTGCTGAAAACTTCTGCTCAACCCACCACAGTGAATTGATGGAAAATTGCCAGCTTCAGGACATATGCAGAGTGAGGGGAACTTTAGCAATCTCCTTCTAAGCCTTGCACTACCACCTGTAAATTTAGAACAACCTATTAAGAAGCAAAAAGAAAAAGAAACCTGGATGCATGTGGCCTTTTTACCAAGGCAGCAAAGATCCCGTTATTCATACTGAAAGCACATTAATGGTTTTGCTTGTAGGCTAGGTGTCTTTTGCATCTGCAGGATCCATCAGCCTCTAACCAAGTGTTTACACCACCTACATCATTTGACCTAGGCATAAAAATGCTCATTTGAAGAATCATCCTCTAAAGTCATTTCTAATCTAGTGATTGTTCATATACAGTGGCATTGTGTGTAAAGGCAACTATGTGAATTAACTTGTACAGTGATCAGAATTACCATCCTTCTGCCCTATATGCTGTGCCCATATCTTTGTCACTTAAATGTGAAAAAGCTCCTATTTGGGCATTTTGATAATCTCTCAAAACCATCATTATAATGGAGTGTTGCAACATATTATGAAAAGTGCAAAGAGTAGCACTGGAGAAAATAATTTCACATGAACAAAATACTTTCATTTACATTTAAAAGTTCTGAGGATATAATAGCCCTTTGTTCAGAGAACGGGTGAAGGAATCAGCCATTTATTGGACTTTTTAAGCCAGTTTTATATATACCATGTACTTCACATTCTTGAGAGAGAAATACTAGTTCGAGTAAAGCAATGGTCTAGAACTCTCCCATCTCTCTTGCTCCTTTTGTCTTGTGCTCTCTCAGCCTGGTTCATTCTCTAACTGAAATGCTGGCTCTGTTATTCTCATTTCATCTCATCTAGCTACTTTTCTGTTGGTGCATTTTTCTCTATTATCTTGACTTCTGTCTACCTTTATGGACCTTATTTTAATCTACCCATCCTGTTTCAAGCAACTCCCATAATCTTAGGCAGGTATAAATTCCCTACTCTAGACTTAGGCAAGTCTAGAAATATCCCAGTGGCCCCCTAACATAGTCATATGGCTGTAAGCCAGTGATGGGGATCCAACTAAGCTACTTAGAAAATGTTGGTACATTACTGATTACATGTCCTTAAAAGAGAAGGCAAAATCCAAGGTCTAGGCTTCCAGAGTGGTGTTTAAAAAAATGATTCACAACACTTTCAACTTCAGGATCTTTATTGAATTTCCACATATGTAAAGCACACTAGTGCTAATCAGAGAGAAAGAAGGTAGGGGGGTTCAAATATAAAAACATAAATGAATTACTTTCACCTCTTTCCCCTACACTTTTAAAATTTTCCCCTTTTTGTTTTGCTGTCATTCGTTCTCTCTGATAAAGGATGCAGGAGGTAGCATGTTCCTGGGAGGGAAAATGGCAAAAGTGGGAAAAGTGGAGGACCATTTATTGGGACAGGAATAAAATGCATAGACATATTGAGAAATGGATTGAAACTCCAAAATCGAGGGCATATGAAGCCAGGAGCACAAGGCCAGGAAGGTAAAGGAGCAATACCAGGAGGAATGATTACAGGCCTTGGCCAATCCTCCATGGGAAGCCATGGGGTTCCCATTGGGACAGAAACATGAGCCATCCTTTCATTGCTGGCCATTCTCACATACCCTGGAGGCACCTCCGTCATTATCCCAGACCTAATGGTCGGGATAGGTGGACCACCTCCTACTTGTGGGCCCCTGGGTAGAAAGAACCCTTGACCTTGTGGTGAAGCCACATGGAAATTTGCATTGTTGACACCTCTCTTCGTGCCCTCATTGCTGACCCCTGCTCCCCCTGCCATCAGTGAGGGAGGGTCACTAGAGAATTTTGGGAACACATTAATAGAATTTTGTCCCATTTGCTTCCAGACTACCAGCCCCTCAAAACTATTTACTTCTGCAGTTGCTAGGGACTCTTTCACAACAGCAGGTGTTGCCCCCTCTGGGTGTTTGAGAGCCCTTGAACTGTCCACAGGACTGTTGGATCCTCTTTTCTCCCAGAGGCTCTCCAGTTGCTCTCTTGCAAGCTCAGGTGGCAAACTGAAGGGAAGTCTCAAAGGCAAACGAGGTTGGCCCCAGGATCCCACGTCATCCCTTAGCATGGTACTGGGACGCTGCAGAGACACATTGGGTTGTGGACTCTCATTCTTATTTTCATCTGTGTTTACAGCTACAGGTGAAGAGGGGTGTCCTTCAAGGCTTACAAAAATAGAAATAAATAGGTTAATAAAAATGGAAATGCAGCAACAGGAAATATCTAAAGTATGTGATTTATTGAACTCTCTGAAATGCACCAGGGGAAAGGAGAGGGCCTTATCTCTCCCTACTTGTCAGCAAACACTTCTTCAACCCACTTGACCCTTATCAGGCAACCTCTTTGGCACCAAGCTCTGTGATTCACCACTGGCCTGTGGCTCCACCCCATTCCTCATTTCCCCACCTCCTCAAGACAGCATCCTTAAAGGCCTCAGTGAGCAAGCTAGCCATAGCAAACAGCAGCTCTTTCAGTAGGATCAGTGATCCACTAAGTCCAGCATTCACATTCTGGCAGGCATATTCTGGAGGATCTTTTGAGGGAAAACATTTTTTTTCTCCCCACATAAGTTGAAGAAACGTTAGTTATGTTAAACACTTCACATTGTTTCTCTTTATGAAGCATCATTCAACATTAAAGTAGAATTTTATTAAATTTTTCTTTATTCAATCCACACCACACCTTGGAGTACCAATTTCCCCATGTTTAAACCCTACTGTTTAGACTAAGGATTTTAGAAAACTAATAATAGTTTATTGAACTTCATACATACTTCTGTTTTGAAATTACATTTAAAACTCACCACACTAAACCCAGTTGATATTCTTAGTACCTGAGTATATACCCTTCAAGTATTTATCTGGGATCCCCTCCCACACCCCCTCAAACCCACTTGTCCTTCTCCCACTTACTCAGACAAAGTGGTACTCAGTTTTGTACTTACACATTCCCATTACAAGCCATAGAGAAATTTGATACAGAAACCCTTCCAAGTCGTTGGAGAAAATCGGCTGAATCCCCATGCAGGTTGACGCCGTCAGGAGCAATAACTGGTGCTTCCACCTTAGAGCAACTTGGCAGCTCCAATGAAGCCAGAGACCAACTGTTTTGTTCTAGATTGCACATTCTCTTGCTAAAGTGACCAGTTGCTAGGTAACAAGGGAGGGAAAAAAATGAGCGAGGAGGGGGAGGGGATGAATCCATGACACTCTTTTGAAGCTAAATGTAAAATTCATTTTAGCACATAGTAGATGGATGGTAAAGAGACATTCAGTCCCTTAACTTGGTTATGGGCCAGTTGGAAAGACAAATTATTTAAAGATTTTAGAAGAATCATAGAGACATGGTCCATTGTTAGGAGTTATTTCTGAAATTTTACTTAGGAGAGGTAGTTGTCATATCTCTTCTTCAAGTTTGGAAATACAAACATTGAACAGAGAGTTCCATACCTAATCTTCTCATTTATACTTTTACTTTAGAAGATGCATATTATTAACTTGGTGGGGAACAGAGATTTGGAGGGTTAAATTGTTTTTAATGTGAGTCTCTCATGTGAAGATGAAACAAAATATCACTATAAAAATACATCTAAGAATCATATTGCTTTTTATTTTTTAGCCCCTTGATTTGCAGTCCTTTCCTTCATCCTACCTTGTAGTTTATCAACTGTGTGTGTATTATTTACACATACATAAATATATATCAGT
>PVIA01014177.1:0-28193 GCA_004024845.1 Tonatia bakeri
TTAAATAACCATGCCATGGATTAGCTGCAAAGCTGCCCTGCACATTCTTGCTCTATGAGCCCCTTCCCCCAACTCACACCTGTGGTGGGGGGGAAGAGGTAAAAAAAAACATCCTAGAGTCTCTGGACACCTTGAGTTCTGGGCCCCATTTCAAATGTCCATTTGGGGTCCCCCCCCTCTTGGCTGCACCCTGTAACAAGCATAACCTTATCTGGAAATAGGAGTGTTGCAGATATAATTGGTTTAGATGAATCATACTGGAGTATGGTGGGCCCATAGTCCAAAATGACTCGTATCCTTGTAAAAAAAGAATACCATATAAACAGACAGACAGACAGACACTGGGAGAATTCCATACAAAGACTAGAGTTATGCTTCCACAAGCCAAGCAACTACCAGAAACTAGGAGAGAAGCCCTAGAACAGATCCTTTCTTAGCACCTTCAGAGGAAGCATGGCCCTGCCAACACTTTCATCTTGAACTTCTAGCCTTCAGAAATGTGAGACAAGAAATTTCTGTTTTTTTAAGCCACTCAGTTTGTGGCACTTTGTTATAGCAGTCCTAGAAAACCTACATCATGGGTGATAAAAATAAGGAAGTGATTGTTAGTACCCTGGCTTCAGAGCCTAAGCTTTAACATCCTGTATAACCACCCCTTGTCATACCATTCAATATGACTGTGAGGGTTATATTGAAAAAAACTAATGATAATAATAATAGCTCAGTAATTTCCTGATCGTATTTTGAATTAACAAAGATAAGAAAGTATTTTAAGTTGTAGTGTGCAGAACCCGGCTCTTTCAGCCAGTTGTGAACACGCATAACAGAGTGAAGCGTGCAGAACCCGGCTCTCCCGGCCAGCTGTGGACATGCTTAAACACACTGCGGATGGCTCGTTGAAACACGAGAAATAATCATTGCACAGAAACAGTTTTCTGTAGGGAGGTAAGGAAGGGAGTGGCCACTCTCCAAGTCGGTGAGCACCTGGCTAACCCCCTAGTGGGGAGAGCCCTGTTCCCTTGTCCCAGTGGGTTTTATTCTTGAATACCAATGCAGTTTGCAAATTACAAGTAGTTAGCTTTTGAAAGGTGCTAGCAGATTTCCTACTGGAATGCTAAGCCAGAGATTTTGGGATTTTATCATTTAAAAAGACTACAGGACTTAAAGCTTAGATTTGTTTCCTGCCCGTGACTTCATATTCTAATTAAAGAGCATCCTCCAGCAAGCAGATCTCACAGGGTCTTTCATATTCTATGTCTTAGGCCTGATTACCCCGGGGGTCCACCGTCTCTGGTCTGAGCTGCCCCTTTGGCTGTTTGCTAAGCCCTGAGAAGGGCAGGAGACAGAAGCAGCAAGGAGACTTGGATTTCTCATATCTAAGTACAAAGACTCTGGCTAAGAAGGGGCAGGGGTTGATGATCACCCCTTCCTTTCCACAGCCCCTTCATTTATTTCCAGTCTCGTGAGTCTTATTCCACAGGCCTAATTGAGACCAGCCCCTGTCTTAGGTCGCTCCCCCCTAAGGAGTCTTACCCATCATTGGTAACTGATCTAGCATTTAAAGGCCAGGCACAGAACAGGTAGCGTTCATGCCAGGTGAATGTTTTTGTCTCCTTAGTGGCTCCTGATCTGGAGGTCTCTCACTCAGCCTAGTCACAGGGGGTCACAGCTTCCTGAGACCAGGCAGGGTGGCCCTCAACATTGAGTGCCTCAGAGACACACATAATAGAAATGTAGACCTTAATTGCTGTATCCCCGATCACTCAATAAGAACTGCGGTATTCTGAACCCCACTCTGAGGAGCTGTAAAGTTCAAATCTCAGCACCAACACTAACCAGGATCTTTTTGTTCACCCCAGACTCAGTTCCTTCATATGTAACAGGTAAAAAGTTTCTAGGGTTATGAGAATTACATAAAAATAGAATAAAAATGCACTTTAAAAACCATATGGCTCTGGGCAAACACAACCAGAAATTTACCGAGCTGAATCTAATCCATAAAAAATAAAACAAAGTGAAAGCAATAGCAATTATTCTGATTGTAAAGAGCATGAATTTTTAAATGATTTTAGTTATTTATTTTTTAGAGAGACGGTAGGGGAAGGGGAAAGGGAGGAAGAGAAACATCAATGTGTGGTTGGCCCTCATGTGCCCCCAACTGGGGACCTGGCCCCCAACCCAGGCATGTGCCCTGACTGGGAATAGAACTGGTGACCCTTTGGTTCACAGGCCTGTGCTCAATCCACTGAGCTACACCAAGCCAGAGCCAAATCTTTAATGATATGAAAAATTTCCATACATTATTCCTAATTCACATGTCATATATGCTCTGTCATTTCCAGTGGGTCAATGGAGTACAGTTAATATAATTACAAAGTCATGATGACTCTATCACCACTACCCCTAACATACACATGCAAAACTCAGCTTTGAGTGTCCTAGGTTATAGTTCTAATTGGAAATCACTGCTACTGTATTTGGTAAGAAAATAACAGCTTCATAGTTAAAACAAAGGCTTTGTTTGGGATTCTTTGGGAAGCTGGGTTTTCAGACTCCTTTTCACTGCTTTCCAATGACTAGACAGCGTAAAACTGAAATGGACCTCCCACTGCCCCATACACATCTGGTATTTTCTAACACAGAACAGAAGGCAAGGAAAATAGGACTTTTGTTATTAAGGGCAGAGGAAGTTTTCCATTTTATTGGAAAGCCAGTGAGCAGAAGCCAAACAGGAGGAAAAATGAACTACTACTGGGCTTATCTTCCAAATACACCTGTTTGTGCCAATCCAGTGAACATCAAGGCTGCTGGTATATGGCTCGAAACAGAATCTTTGAGAAGCACTTTGAGGTATTCCAAAGTTGGTGAGGAAAAGGAATCCAGGCCAGCTTGCAATGTACACTTAGAAAAAAATCATTGGTATTGTCTTATTGGACACCTCAGGTGATCTAGATTAGGGGTACTTGCAACCTTATGAAATAAAGGGCAACTTGAACAAAACATATGTAAATTACAAAAATCTTTTCTCATACTGCCATGTTTTCAAACCCCTCCCTCAACCCCAGAATGACAGAATTATTAGGAAAAGGGTCAGATTACTGACCACCCCCTAATTCAGAGATGCTTGTGCTCCGAGGTCTCTTTTTATCTTCTGTTTATGAGCTCTTGACATCTGCTGTGGACTAATAGTTCATGTCTGCCCAAAATGCATATATTGAATCCCTAATCCCCAGTGTGATGGCACTTGGGGTAGAGCCTTAAGGAGGTAATTAGGTCATGAAGGTGGAGCCCTTCCCAATGCATTTGTGCCCTTATAAAAAGAGGCACAAGAGAGATAATCTCTCTACCATCTGAAGACATAGCAAGAAGACAGCCTTCTATGAATCAGAAGAGGATCTTCACCAGAATTTAACCATGATGGCATGCTGACCTCAGACTTGCCAGCATCCAGAATTGTTAGAAATAAATTTTTCATAATATCATAAATACCCAGTCTATGGTACAATGTTAAAGCAGTACAAGCTAACTAAGACCCCTATAACATTTAGAACCCAAAACATAGCCAGCATGTAACCAGGGAAGAGCCTGGATATAATTCAAGATTTTGATACTAAGTATTTCATCCTTCTCTGTCAGCACATGGACATCAGTATATTAGATAGTATCCAAAATTCATATATTATATACTAATGGCAGGAGGAGGAAGATAAAAATAAAAGAGCAAGTTTTCTGATTGTGCCTGCTTAACTGGTGTATTAGTAAAGGTAACACTCAAACAACTAAATCCTAAAATTTCAGTGGCTTAACATCCTAAAATTTAGTTTTCATTGGCATAGCCTTTCAATATGATTGTTCCTCCTAGGCAACAGTGGGCTCTATTCCATGCAGTCTTTTGGCAACCAGGCTAACATAGACTGTGACATCTTTTATATGTCACTTTTCAAGGTCTCCATGAATATCAACACCCAGATATGCAGATAAGGAAAGAGAGAAACACTTGGGAGCTTTCTATGATCAAGCCTGGTAGAGGAACACATATATTCCACTGACTTGAATCCATCACATACCATGACCTAACTGCAAAGAAAGATAGGAAAGGTAGTATTTGTGCTCAAATAAATAAATAAACAAACAAGAGGAAGAGAGAAAAAAGAGAAAACAAAGCTTGTGATCAAGGAACAGTTTGTGCCACAATTGATAAAAAAATTGCAACATGACAGACATGTGTCTAATTCAGGAAAGCAAAATGGAAGGAAAATTAACCACTGACTGCTAATTCAAAATCCCTACTTATAAGGCACAGAGCCAAAATAGTCCTGGTTCAATTAGCTTTTGTTGCATAATACACCACCCTAAAATGGAGTGACTTAAAACAACATTTATTATCTCATTCACATGGCAAGGGTCATCTGACCTTGACTGGACTTGCTCATGCATCTCCATCTGCAAGTTAGCCAGGCTGTTTAGGTGTCTGCAGGTCATATGGGAACTCTGTTCTAAGCTGCACTAATCTGACCACCTTAGGAGACAGCTCCGCTCCACATGCCTCTTATACGCCTCCTGTGACCAGTGAGATGTCCTAGATATGTCCTTCTCACAGTAATGGCAGATATGAAAGAGAACTACCAGAAACACACAAAGCCTGCTGAGGCCTGGGTTCAGAACTGGGGCACCATCACTCCTACCTCATTCTATTGACCAAAGCAAGTCACCTGGCTGAGCCCAAATTCAAAGGGTGGGGAAATAAACTGACTCTTCAATGAAAGGAACAGCAAAGGTTCAGGGTAAAGGACATGGATACAGAAAGGGTTGAATAATAGGGCCATTAATGTAAATTACCACATTCCCCCGATTCTAACTGAAAGTACCCTACCAAAAAATTATGTTCAAAGGGCCCTAGCTGGTGTACCTCAGTGGATTGAGTGCCGGCCTGCAAACCAAAGCATTGCTGGTTCAATTCCCAGTCAGGGCACATGCCTGGGTTGAGGGCCAGGTCCCCAGTGGGGGCCATGTGAGAGGCAACCACACATTGATATTTTCTTTCTCCCTCCCTTCCACTCTCTAAAAATAAATAAATAAAATCTTTAAAAAATTATGCTCAAAGGAAACATTGAAAGTTATATTTCTGTTGTTAGTTATTGACATAATTGATGTATAATGCTATAAGTTTAAGGTATAAAGCATAACAATTTGACATATATATATATATATATATATAGTGAAACGATTACTATAATAAGTTAACATCCATCATCTCATATAGATACAAAAAATGAAAACAATATTTTTCCTTGTTATGAGAACTCTTAGAATTTACACTCTTAACTTTCAAATATACCATATAGCAATGTTAACTATAACATCATGTTGTATATTACATCCCTAGTACTTATTTATCTTCTAACTGGAAGTTTGTACCTTTTGACAACCTTCTTCCAATCCTCTCTCCCTCCACCCCCTGCTTCTGGTAACCACAAATCTGATCTCTTTTTCTGTGAGTTTGGTGGGGGTGGGGGGGTTCTTTTTTGTTTTAGATTCTACATATAAGTAAGATAAAACAATATTTGTCTTTCTCTTTCTCACTTATTTCACTTAGCTTAATTCCCTCAAGGTCCATCCATATTGTCAGAAATGGCAGTGTATCCTTCTTTTTATGGCCAAATAATATATATATCACATCTTCTTTATCCACTCATCCATTGATAGATACTTAGATTGTTGCTATATATTGGCTATTGTAAATAATGTCCTTTTCTGCCTTTGTTATTACAGTACACTTGCTGACCTAACATAATGAGTTTGGAAATGTTTCCTCCTCTTTAATTTTTTGGAGGAATTTGAAAAGGATTGGCATTAATTCTCTTTAAATGTTTGGTAAAAACTATCCACTGGAGCAGTATGGTCCAGGGCTATTCTTTGGTCCAAAAATTTTTTAAATATTTTATTTATTTATTTTTAGAGAGTGGGGAAAGGAAGGAGAAAGAGAGGGAGAGAAACATCAATGTGTGGTTGCCTCTCGCACGTCCCCTACTAGGGGCCCAACCTGGCCCACAACTCCAACAGGTGCCCTGACTGGGAATCAAACCAGCAACCTTTTGGTTCACAGGCCGGCGCTCAATCTACTGAGCCACACCAGCCAGGGCTCGTTCAAAATTTTTTATTACTGATTCAATATCCTTTCTCAAAATTGATCTGTTAAGATTTTTGTTCTTTCTGATTCAATCTTCATAGGTTGTATGTTTCTCAAATTTTTAAATTTCTTCTAGGTCATCCAGTTTGTTGGCATATACTTGTCTGTAGTAGACTCTTATGATCCTTTTCTAGTTCTGTGGTATTGTTACAGAACAGACCCAGGGGATGTGAATGATATACTATTACCAAATGGGCCCCCCTTCTTCTCTGGGGATCTCCCTCCATACTAGGTTCACCTTGCCTGCCACCAAGGAAAGACATCTTTCAATGCCAGAGATTGGTGAAAAGGAAAGGAATTATTTATTCAAAGAGTTTTACAGACTTAGAGTAATGACTTAAAGTCTCCATTAAAATACTAAAGTCCTTTAGAATACCCACAAACACACATAGTTCTCCCTTCTCTCTCTGCCTAGTCCGGGGTACTGTATCTCAGGAAAAGAAGTAGAAGTCTGTGTCTCAGGTAGCCCCTCAGTTCCCAGCACCAGTATCTGTGTCAGCACTGTAATCTCCAATTAATCCAAAACTATTTGGCACCTTCTCATGGCCCACCAGCAAGGGTCCTTTCACCTATTTTCTTCCCAGCAAGGTCTCTCCTGCTTCCTAAGCCATGTGGCAAAAGGGAGCACCCCAAAGCCATGTGGTCCTAACTCTCACCAAAGTTGCATGGTCCCAACCTCCCCCAAAGTCATGCGGACCCCAAAATTCCTTCTTTTCTCTCTCATACAGGTGCTATAACCAAAGGGAGTTGCCTTCCAGTTCCATCCTAGGTTCAAGTCACTCCCATCTCCCTGGCTCAAAGCATGGCCACAGCTATTTAAAATATCCACAAAACCAGTTAAAAGTTATAGATATGTTAAATGACCATGCCAGAGGTTAGCTGCAAAACTGTTGCTATGCAAAACAGGTCTCAATGGCCCTGCTCCATGTGTCCCATCCCCCAGTTCAGACTCGTGGGGGTGAGGACATTATATATATATAGATTTGGATTAATATATATATATATTTTTTTAATATTTCCTGGACACCCTGAGTTCTGGACCCCATTACAAATCCTTCTTTGGGGCCCCCTGGCTGCACTCTGTATCAGTATCCGTTGTAATGTTTCCTTTTCTGTTTATAGTTTTTGTTGATTTGTGCTCTCCCTCTTTTATTCATGGTTAGTCTAGCTAAAAGTTTGTCAATTTTGTTTACCTTTACAAAGAACCAACTTTAAGTTTTGTTAATCTTATCTACTGTTTTTCTGTTCTCTATTCATTTATTTCTGCTGTAACCTTTATTATTCCCTTCCTTCTGCTAACTTTGGGCCCAGTTTCTTCTTTTTCTAGATCTTTAAGGTCTAGAGTTAGGCTGTTCACTTGACATCTCTCTTATTAATTAATCAATTGCTATGAACTTCCCTCTTAAAATTGCTTTTCCTACAATCCATAAGATTTGGTTGTTGTGTTTCTATTTTTTTTTTGTCTTAAGATACTTTTAGAAAATGTTCCACGCTCACATGAAAATAATGTGTATTCTGCTGTGCTGAATAGAATGTTCTATATAAACCTGTTAGGTCCATTTGACCTATAGTGTTGTTCAGATCCACCACTTCCTTATTGAGTCTGTTTCTGGACAATTTATCCATTGTTGAGAGTGGGGTCTTAAAGTCCCTATCTATTATTGTATTGCTTTTCATTTCTCATTTTAGCTCTGTTAGTTTTTGATTTATATATTTAGGTGCTCCAGTATTGGGTACATAAATATTACAACTGTTATATCTTCTTGATGCATTGACACTGTTATCATTATGTAACAATCTTCTTTGTCTCTTTTTACCAATTTTAGTTTAAAGTCTATTCTGTCTGATATAAGCAAAGTTACCCTTGTTTTTTTTTTTTGGTTACTGTTTGCTTGAAATATCTTTTTCATGCTTATATTTCTAATTAGAATGAGTAATTTGACTTCTAATTACTCCCAATATGCAGTCTCCACAGTGGACATGCAAACAGGAAAACAACATTGGCTGGTAGAAGTCAAAGCTGCCTATTTATTGGCAAGCATTAGTCACCCTTGCTAACAAGTGATTGTGCAAATGATGTTGCTGATTTAATCATAATTAGAAAAGAACATTTGAAATATAGGCTTACTTTTAAATTACTCACAACTTAAATGGAAAGGCTTTTCCCCTGAAACCAAAATTTCCATAAGCAATTGTCATTCATTACTGGGGAGTGTGGATGGGACAGTGTGGTGGTTAATTTTATGTATCAACTTGATTGGACCATAGGGCGCCCAGACATTTAATCAGACATTATTCTGGATGTTTCTATGAGGGTATTTCTGGATGAGATTGACATTTGAATTGGTAGATTGAGTAAAACCCTCCCTAATATGGATAAGTTTCATCTAATTGATTGAAGATCTGAATAGAACAGAAAATCAGAGTAAGAAGGAACTCTGTCTGTCTCCCTACTTGTGCTGGGACATCAGTCTTTTTTGTCTTTGATCACAAATTGAACAATTGTTTTTTCTTGTGTCTTGAGCCTGCCAGCTTTTAGACTAGAACTTATGCCATCAGTTCTCCTGAGTCTCCAGCTTGCTAACTGCAGATCTTGGAATTCCTCAGCCTCTATAATTGCATGAGTCAATTCCTTAATTTATATACATATCTGCTTATCTATCCTATTGGTTCTGAAAAACCCCAACTAATATAGGTGGCAAGGGGTAAGGTTCAATTGGAGCTTTAGCAGCCTCTATAAAGCACTTAGGAAATCTAAATTATGCCCATGAAATGTGAAGCTTCAGTTTGTTTTTCCCACTTGTCTAGCTTCAAAATACTAGTGGCTATTAACACTGATCTGTCCAGACTGCATTTATAAAGATCTGTGAACTGATCATGGGGGGAAATTAAATTAGGCTGTAATTCTGCAGCACTCTGAAGAACATTAGCTTGCACGAACACTCAGGAGGGCCAATTAGAACCATCATGGCCTATCTGGCCATGGAATAAAAACATGTTCTCCCTCTTTCCATGAGACCTGAAGTGCTACTTGGGTAATGCCTGTTTCATTTGGAGTGTTAATGTTGCTTGTGCCTAGAGGTACTGATCACACATCAAGATTAGGATATGCCTAAAGTAATCCTGTTAGCAGAGCTGGACTGGGAAATAAAGCCAGATCAGTGATGCAGCTAGGATTAATGTCAAAGAACTAATAATATGAGCTCCAGTGGGGAAAGAGAGCTGAGCTTTGCCAGTGGCCATTGGGAGAAGGAAAATAAGCAAGACAAAAACAGCAAGGCCAATAACATTCAAGACAGAGATGCCCTCCTCACCTAAATCAAGTTCAGAGTTAGTTTTTAAAACCCCAGATTAGAAAAGGAAAGGGACATTAGCCTTTCAAATGCTTGCACACGTGATTTTATTTCATGTTTGCAACATGTTTCCTTGTTTTACAAATAAGTAAACTGATGCTCAGGGAGGTTAGAGTAATTGCCTGAGATTCTATCAGTAGAAAGTGAGGCTCCTCAGATTCTGATCCAGGTTGTATGAATTCAAAGAGTATGTTCTTTCCACCAAATCACGCAATCTATGTGTCTAAGAAAAGTAGAAAAAGCTTAGAGCAAGCAAGGAGATGAGATCCCTTGTATTGCATCAAAGAAAAACATTCTTAAATAAAAGTAAGGGTGCTTTTCATCAAAAGCTGAAGCAAAGTGTGTGGAAGAGAAAAGGAGCCTGCACATGATTGGGGTGGGGGGGAAAGCCCAAAAGCACTGAGAGAGTCCACAACAGAGCCCCATCCCACGGTGGTCTCAGTTGAGAAGCACAGGGCCAGAGACAAGCAACTGATCAGGCAGATAAAGAAACACATTGAATTTAGAGGAATTCAACAAGAATACTGCTCCTGTGCCTACATCATACCTTCACAGAGATAGCTTGAAAATATAAAATAATATGGTGAGCTTGGAATTGACAAAAATGGAGCTGATGATCTGGGCTGGCCTCTAAGAAGACTTCACTTTTACTCCAGTGTTCCAAGGATAAGTTGGCCACAGTCATGATCAACATCTACATCCAGATTCTGAGTTCCCAAGAATCATTTCTTGTCTTTAAGGAATGGAGTCAGATCTCTTTTACTTCATACTTTAGTCAGATGGGACTAGGGTTATTTTTTGAAAATGTCAAGTGTTCTCTGTCTTTCAGAACTTTCTGTATATTTCTTCCTCTATCACAAATCTCAATTACCTTTCCTCATTCCCAACTAAAATTCTAATACTGACTTATAACACAGCCCAACTTACTTCTTGGGGCAAACTCTGTGATGTGCCACCCAGACCCTCCTTCAGGGAAGCACTTGTTGCCTCAGCTCTAGGAGTGCTGTTGTGCCAACCTTAGGCTGGCAGCTAATTCAGGGACTGCTTCACCTAAAAAAAAAAGCCCCCTCACCCAAGTTAATGCTCTTTCCTGTAGTGGCCTATAGCCAGTGACTGATCAGTGCCAAACTATTAAGGTCTGGCCATCATTGCCCAAACAGGAACAATTATGAAGGATGCTATATCCTCCAAGGCTCTCCAAGGAGCTGGCCACACATGTTCTTGGGCCTACATTGAAATAGATTTCTCCTTCTGCATCTACCCTCTCTTTTCTACAAGTGTTCATCACATGGGCAGTCTTTAATAAACAGCCTGCATAGTAAACTCCATCTCAGGGTCTGCTTCTTCAGGGATCTAATTTGGGACACTTCTTGCCCAGCAGAAGAGGGATAAAGTGATAAAATGTGAGAGAAGAGGAAAGATACTAAGCACTCACTACCAATGAAATTCATCAAAATATTGAAATATATTTTTTATCCACTAGAAATCCAATAAATTTTAGAACTCCTATGTCAATCTGGGTTTATTGAGGAAAACAGAGCATGACATTTATTACAAGAATAGGAAATTTAATATGGAAATCAAGACAAATAAACATGGAATGATTGAAGGAGTGAAGTTCTAGAAGTGGCTGTAGCCAGAGGATAGACAGTCTAAGGATTTCACTTAAAGCATTGAAGTAGGTGAAGTGGTCTGAGAAGCAGGAAGTGGGGGGATAGAAGAAGCCACCATTGTGGCCACTAAAGCTACCAAATCAGTGAAATCCACTGCATTTTACAAAATTGCTGTATCTAAGCTCCACAGTATCCCAAGAATTATAGCTTCTGTTACATTTCTGCCTTCCAAATTTCAGAGAAGTACCTCTCCTTAGCAACTCCAACCCAGAATCATACAGGAAAGAATATTCTGGGAAGTATAGTTCCCTGTTTTAGACAAGAGTTGTGGTGGAACCAATTTACAAATACAATCAGAACAACTCCCTAACTAAATAATGAAGCTCATCTGCCCAAATTCATGAGTCATGGTTTGTCCTCACTACTTTAGGTGGCTTTAATGTCCTTCTGTTCTCTACATAAGTCATTGTTTCTAAGTAGGGCCTCTGGGCAAACTGGCATGCCTGTCCTCTCTATATAGAATGGATGTGCCTCAAGCTATTGTGATCAATGTTTATGGAAAAAAGGCAAAAAACAGTGAGTAATGTTAGAAGTAGGAGAATTGGGGGGATCTCAGAATAATATGTAGCATATGGTCAGCTTTTTCCCCTTTAGTCTAAATTACTCAGAATAATGGACACCTATTAATCTAGGCACAGCCTACACAGGTCACAGCCATGATGGAGAATTTACTCTAGTATCAGAGTCAGAAAGCAAAGTAGCACCTACTTCATAAGAGCCTTCATCCATTTTGAAAAAGCAAACTCCAAGACTTCTTTTGCATTATTCCCATTTCTGAGGCCTTGCAGATGGGTAACATAGAAACTACAAAACACAATTTTCTAAATTATAACCTTAGTAACACAGTTTGTTCTGGCTGGGGACATACTAGCAGATGGTACACTAAGTTAGGGATCCCCAACCTCCAAGCCGCACACTGGTAACAGTCTGGGCCTTTTAGGAACCGGGCCGCACAGCAAAAGGTGACCTTGAATGTAATGTGTTTGAATCATCCCAAAACCATCCTCCCACCCCAGTCCACGGAAAAATTGTCTTCCACAAAACTGGGTCCCTGGTGCCAAAAAGGTTGGGGACCACTGCACTACGTAGTTTTTTAACTTCCGACTTTATTTTGTATTGGTTTCAGGTTAGACAATTATATATTTTACATAATGTTCCCTTCAATATTTTCAGTACCCCAGCTGGCTCCATACACAGTAATCAGTATTATTGACTACATTCCCTATGCTTTACTTACATCTCCATGACTATTTTGTGTTGTTTTTTAGTACAGTAATGTTTTCTTTTTTTAATTTAATTTAATTTAAATTGTTGTTCAAGTACAGTTTTCTGTCTGTTACTCCCATCCCAACCCACCCCCAGCCCTCCCCCCTCCTATTTCCACTCCCTGCCTAGTTTTTGCCCATGTGTCCTTTATACTTACTTGTTCCTGTAAACCCTTCCCCCTTTCCCCTGAAATCCCCCCTCTCTCTGCCCTCTGGTCACTGTCCATGACTTTTGTAACTGCTAATTTGTGTTTTTTAATCCCTTCACCTCTTTTACCCAGTCCCCCAACCCCACTTCCACACTCAGTAGCTTTTAACTACATATATTAATGGTCCCTGAGAACATCTTTTAAAGACCCTGTTCTGGAAAACAGGAGAAGCAGTCCCTAGGACATTGAATAAAGCTAAAAGAAAAGGTGGCAGCACCCTCCTTTGGATTCCTTTCTTTCTAAATTTCAAATCACATATTTATGTTCTTTTTTGTTTATATTGTGTATCATCTTCATTTTTAAGTGTGGGGACCTTGCTATCCAAGTGTAGCCTTTAGACCAGCAATATTAGTATCACCTGGAAGTGCATAGCAATACAGAATCTTGAGCCCCAGCCCAGACCTGCTAAATCAGAATCTGCATTTTAACGTGATGACCAGATGAATTGTACACCCTATGAAGTGAAACTGACCACACAAGTGAAGGTATTAGATTTTTCATATACCCAAAGGCTTCCTAATGGAGATTATATATACCACATAGTCTCCTTGCTCTAAGCTAGGAGCTTTACCCTATGGGAGAACAGGTGAATCCTTTACCTTAAAACTTAAGCTTAATCATCTTGGGCACTCTTGTGATCCCATGATGCCAAATGAAGGGGCTTGGTTTCATAACTGAAGGCAACGTGACAACTTTCCCTTACTCAGAATGCCTTCACTGCACTTTGACCCCATCCCTTCTACTCTTTCTGCTCTACATCAAGTCAGGGCCATTTGGTTTTGCAGGAGTGGTCCAAGAATGAAACCTGAATGCTCTGAATGATCCAGAATTCCAGGAAAAATGTCTATGTCTAGATATAGACAGTAATCATTACAGCATGTGTTGACAGTGCTGTGTGCATATCATTTTTATGCACACCTGCTTCTGGTGGGCGTGCTTCCCCTCCCAACAGGCAGCACCTGTGTGTCTTTGTTGGCTGACTGTCCTCCAGCTGTCAGAACTTGCTTTGCCTGTGTGCATGGAAGCTGGAAGTACCTAAGAATTTATAGCTTCTCTCCACAACCTCTAACATATGCCTAATTGGGGGAGGGAACAGATAATACAGGCCCCTTGGATTTGGACTTAACTGGAAAACTCAGAAGTGTGACCTATGTACTGTTTCCGGAACACTACCTGTGGTACACTGATACCATACACTTGCTTGACCTCCTTCTCTTCCTATTCCCATTTCCTTGGTGGTTTTTACTAAAAGCAGTTCCTACCAAATCACTGTCATATGAATTCTTATCTCAGGCTCTGCTTCTGTGAAACCCAAACCTAACACAGTCACCTTCATGGCCTCCCTTTTTGTATACTATGGTTTGTAATTTGACATGGAATTTATTACTTCTGTATATTTATTGGACACCCTCTCTGTATCAGACTCTGAGCTAGAAGTGGAAATAGAGTAGTGATCTGGAGGAATATGGCCCCTGACCAAGTTGCTTATACCTTAGCAGAGAAATAGACTTTAAACTCTGATGAAGGTTATGACTACTTACATGATATTATCATCATATAACTAGTCAAAGATAAAGGCAAATCTATTTCACAGAAGCTCAGCTTTTCCCTCCTATTAAGATCTGAGAGAAATGACTTTCCAGGTACTTCAAACATATCCATACCTCTACTTATGAGTTCAACAAAAGTTTATTGAGTAACTGTCTTCAAGCACTGTGGAAATAAAATGAATAAGACATAATCCCTTGCACTAAGGAGCCAAGTCACTAAGAGAAGAAAGTAAGGTACATAAAGAAACCAGTATAAAACAATGTAATAAGTACAATTGTCAAAATCTGTCCAGTGTGTTTTAGGAAGACAAAGAATTGGTTACTTTTCTGAGAGTGTCAGAGAGAGATAGTAATGCCTGTGTGAATCCAAAAAAAAAAAAAATAGGAGTTTGCCTGGGGAAGGCACTTCAGACAGAAAGGACAAAAGAAAGGCCAAGCAAGTTAAACTCTGAGAACCAAGCTTGAAGTGTAAGGTAAGGAGTAGGAAGAAATGAGGGTAGAGATGTAGACAAAAGGGAGGTAAGACAGGCCTTGAGTGCCATCTTAAAACACTTGGACTTCTTTGACAATGATCTGTTAAAGTGTTCATTTTAAGTACAGAGTGAAAGAACAGTAAAAACAGGTTCTCATTTGAGCCCAACCACTCTGCCAACAGTATAGATGACTGAACCAGCCAGGATATTGGTAATTTGAGATCATGAAGAGAAGGGGGGGTTCAAAATTGCTAAGAGACTTCAATGTTCTCACCACAAAAAAGAAATGACATTATATATGGTATTATAGGACATGATAGAGATGTTAGATAAAGCTACAGTGGTAATTGTGTTGCAATATATAAATGTATCAAATCAATATGTGTGTACCTTAAACTTACAAAGTGCTATATGTCAATTATATCTCAATGAAAAAAGTTATATTTAGAAATAAATAATTATATCTGAAAAGTAGTATGGTTTACCTCAAAATATGTGATGTATGGAAAGCATTAGCTTTCACATTGGACCACAAGCATTGGCTCTTCTTGTATCTGAGCTCTCATCCCATATGATACCAGACCCACATGGAATTTTCTCAAGATTTGGGAAATCTGCAAGACTTATGTTAGCAGATGAACCTAGAAGTACAGAACTTAGAAGGCGGTATAAGATACAAAATAAGGTACATTTGGGGTCATATTTGTGAACAGACTCCCACTCCCCTGATAAACGAAAAGGGGTCAGGGTCAGCCAGATCAAAGAAGGTCAAGGCAGCTGAAATTGAAATCAATCTGAAGTGAACGACTATCAAGAAGATTGGAAAATGACATATTGAAGGAAAAGATGATTTCCTCCAAAATTACTGCAATTTGTTTGCACTGTGAATGACCTCATTTAAAATAAAGATTTTTAAAGTTGCCAGATTACCCTCCAACTAAAAGGCATTGTGAAAAGACATTATTACCTATCCCTCTGTCCTTAGCAGGTGGGTACCTAGCAATAATTCTGCAGGGATTTACGAATTGTTTTTTCCCACCTCTTAGTCATCAGTGCTAATACTTTCTTGTAGCATCTTAATGTCAAACTAAATTTGACAGGACCAAAGAAGTTAAAGCAGTGATTCTCAACCTTCACTGCACAGTAAAATCACCTGAGAGCTACAAAAAAATACCAATCACTGTAGCCCAATCCCAGAGATTTGGATTTAAATGATCTGGGCCTTTGGACATTAAGATTTTTAAAAACTGCTGTGTGTTCATTTTCATTTGTTTGCAGAAACTTTGATTTCTTCCTTGATCTCATTATTAACCCATTCATTGCGTAATAGCATGCTATTCAATATCCATGAATTTGAGTGTTTTTGAGTTTTTTCCTTGAAATTGGTTTCTAGTTTCAAGGCTTTGTGGTCTGAGAAAATACTTGATATGTTTCAATTTTCTTGAATTTGTTGAGGCTTGTTTTGCATTTTATCATGTGGTATATCTTTGAAAATGTTCCATGATACATTTACACAATGGAATACTATGCAGCAGAAAGAAAGAAGGAGCTCCTACCCTTCACAACAGCATGGGTGGAACTGGAGAGCATTATGCTAAGTGAAATAAGCCAGGCAGTGAGGGACAAATACCATATGATCCCACCTATAAGTGGAACCTAATCACCAAAACAAACAAGTGAGCAAAATATAACCAAACATTGAAATAAAGAACAAACTGACAGTAGCCAGAGGGGTGGGGGAGGGGGGTAACGAAGAAAAGAGGGGGGAGGGTCATCAAGGAACACGTATGAAGGACCCATGGACAAAACCAAAGGGGGAAAGGATTGAATGTGGGAGATGGGGATAGGTGGGGTGAAGGAAAGTGGTAGCAGAAAATGTTGACAACTGTACTCGAATAACAATTAAAAAAAGAGAAAAAATCTTTAAAAATTCCTGGGGCTTCTGATGTGCAGCTAGGGTTGAAAATCACTGTGTGAGACACTGGCCCCAAAATGACTCTAGCTGGCCAAGAGCAGTAAATACCCTCTTTTTCATTTCCCCAGAGTCCTGCAGAGTCTGGGTGGTGGCTAGCACCAAACTTTTTGTGTAAGAAAGCAGCAAGAAGACTGAAAATATCACTTTGGTTTATCCAAATGACCTCCTTCCCAGCTCCTTGGGTGCCATACATGTAAATTAAAGAGACAGACACATAGCATGTGTAATTTTCTCCAACAAGGAAGGGGTCTGTCAGTGAAATGGACACATTTCCAGATACCAGAAAGCATCTCAGTGCTTTTCTCACTGCACACTAAAGTCTAACAGAGAGATCTGCTTTGTCTTTAGGAAATTACTTTTGAAAGAATAAAATCACTGGAGATAAATGTAATAATAACACACAGAGAAATACTAAAATAAGAAAATATGTAAACACATTCTGGCAGAATGAAAAAGCTGGAGCTAAATATAGCCTTAATATCAGTGAGGATGGCAAAATTGATGGATGATGCTTGTGATCACATGATATTAACGCAAATGTTCTTCAAATGATTGAATACTCGTGTTTCAATGAGAAGAGCCTGCCTTGGGGGATAAGAGCCTAGGAATTCTAAGTCTAGAGTCACTTCAAGCCATAGTCAAATTGTTTTTTTTAAAAGATTTTATTTATTTGTTTTTAGAGAGAAGAAGGGAAGGAGAAAGAGAGGGAGAGAAACATCTACGTGTGGTTGCCTCTTGCACACCTCCCAGTGGGGACCTGGCCTGCAACCCAGGCATGTGCCCTGACTGGGAATTGAACCAGCAGCTCTTTGGTTCACAGGCCGGCACTCAATCCACTGAGCCAAACCAGCCAGGGCCCAAAGTCAAACCTTAAAGTATAAGGGCTGAATGTTATAGAGCATTATGTGTGCTAAGTGCTGTGCAAAACATTTTATTTCCACAATGGAACTAGGAGGTAAACATTACTAATTTTGTTTTTGAGAATAAGGAAACTGAGATCTAGGACAGAAACTTGTAGCTTTTTGGTAGTAGTTAAGTAAGGCACACTCATATAAAAATATTATAAAATTGTCAAAATAACATGCAAGTCTTTCAGGTAATGATCTTAAAAGATTGTTAAGAACTGTCAAATAAGAAAAATACACTGCAATTTGTAAAAAAACAAAAAAGAAGGAAATAATATAGAAGGTTTAGTTACTAGTACATGTGTATTTAGTACTATATTCATAAAATTACTCTGGAAGGATACATATGAGAGAAGTAACAGTATGAAAGGAATTGGGTGGCAGGAACTGTGGTGAGAAAGGTGAATTATCATAATTTCAGAACTCCAAAGATTAAAAAGAAATTAAAATAACTTTTAGAAACAGTGTGACAGTGCTTTTAAAACTGAGAGGAAATTATTAGGAACCTATGTTTTATGCTTATTATTTATTTAAAAATATTTTAGACATGTAAAAATGCAGATAATAGCCACCTATGTGTATGTATGAAAATGCCTTACAAATGTTATTCTAGAAAAAAAATATTATATATAAAAACTTGAGATAGAAGAAACAATGGCAGTTTACTATGATCTAAAAGAAGAACTAGAATTTGACACTTTTAAAATCCTCTCTCAAGTTTGGTGACATGGATTTTCCTATAGTAAATAGTATTTACATAAACCTACTACTGCAAGTGTGATGTTATTTTCTTTAATAGTTTAAAATTAATCTAAGGGCAAAGTCAAAGACAATTACAGTTACAGAATGAAATTATATAAACCTAGATTATGTGAAAACAATAACATAACAAAATGAAGTGACAACAGCTGGTATAAGTGAGCCAAATTTTTTATTTTTCAGAGAAGAACATTAACAGATTATATATTATAGACTGACAAACCAAGGAATACAGTCATGTGCTTATTATCTAAAATAATACTATGAAACACCAGAAAAAAAACACATTGAAAAGGAATTTGTTCAAAGTGTTTACCTCTAGGGAGAGGCACTGGGAAAGAAATTTTTATTTTTCATTTTAAAACCTTTTTTGTGGTTTAATATTTTAGCATGAACAGTTATTTATTAAAATAGCATAAAAATAAAAAGGGATTGGGGAGAGGGAACAACTTGCTCAAGATCATACATACATTAAGTGATGGAGCTGCATTCTAACCTAGATTCATCTAAGTGGGAAGTCTGGTTCTCAAATCTGAGAATGCATCAGTAGAGCTTGTTAAAAAAACAGCTTGCTGAGCCTCACTCCCAGAGTTTCTGTTCAGTAAAACCAGGTTGGGCCCAAGCACTTGCATTTCTATTCAGTTCCCAGGTGATGGTGAGACTGGTGGTCCAAGAATCACACTGTGAGAACCACACACTATACCATGACCCACAAAAATTTGGGAAAAGAATTACTTTTAAGGTACCATGAGTTTTAACCAGTGTTTTGGCTATTGTCTTTTACTGGCTAGAAGAGGAATGTGGATTTGGGTGTTTTTTTTTTTCCATTTATGCCCCTACAGATACCAGAGAACAGAAGTTGCTTTGAATGAACCTACAATTTAAGTGATTTCCCCGCCAGCTAAGCAAGCTCTGTCTCCAACTGTCTTCAGTTTCTGCATTGCCACTTATGAGATCTATGTAACAGCCAGTCTCAAGAGTGAGACCTGACCCAACAGACAGAGAGAAAAGGAATTATTTTAGGATTAACATGTGTTCACACAAATTCAGTGGCTGGCAGGCAGTGGTTATCATGTCACTATGAAAGTCTCTTAGCAATCTTAATAGCACAGTGAATGGTTCAGAGGAAGACTCTATCTAAGGAGTTGAGTTGACAATTTAATTTAAATGATGTAAAACCTCAGTGTTATTATCTCAGCCTTGCACAAAACAGACAATACAAAACATCACCATCTTACAAATATGGAATTTGTCTTAGCACATATCCTTTCTGTTATGTCCCTTCATTTCTCTTTTAATAATAAGCCATTTGGTCACTGACTTTTTGTTATGTATATCACCTTCCTGTGCAAAATACTACCCTTCACAGCAGCTCACATCAGAAAAGTAAATGTTTTTATCCACTGTAAAACATGCTGTAAATTACTGCATTTAGAGTCCTTTCATCTAAAAGGGGGGGCATATAAAATGTCACTGGCAGTTTAGTGAAGATTAGTTCAGCATGTTTATTCTGATTAGCACCAAAGGCTACACAAATGTTCAGACATGGAATACCAATAAGTAAATTACTCTACAGGAGCAAATCACTTTAGGTAGTATGTTAACTTCCTTGAACCACTAGGCTACCAATTAGTAACAGATTACTGATTTGTGATTACTGGTGACCACTGCAGATAATGCCACCCTGAGATGTTTAACATTTCTAGGAAAGGATGCAATAAATCATCATCATTGTTATCTATTAGATTTATAAAAATGCCAATTTCATAACCTTCCGCATCAGGGAACCGGTACAAAATTGTGTTCACAAATAAATTGGAATTACAAAAAAAAAAAATTGGTGAACTTTTTGTGGTCTACTAGTTAAGGTAATGCTAGCTGCTGGAACAAGAGTATAATGTGTCAAGTTCTATAGGAGTTATTCCCTAAAACCTATAAGGAGCTGTTCCTAATCAACAGATAATTGTCCTCTGTGGCAGTTAATTTTAAAATGTCAACTTGACTGAGCTACGATACCCAGATATTTGATCAAACACTGGTCTGAATATTGCTGTGAAAGTATATATTAGACAAAATTAGCATTTAAATCAGTAGATATGAGTAAAGCAGATTATCCTACAAAATGTGGGTGGGCTTCATCTAATTAGTTGAAAGTGTTAAAAGAAAACTACTGATATCTCCAAGGAAGAGGGAATTCTGCCAGAAGATTGCTTTGGATTTGAGCTGCAACATTAACTCTTCCTGAGTCTCTTGCCTGCCTGCCTACCATGCAGACTTTGGACTTGCTAGACCCCATAGTTGTATGAACCAATTCCTTAAAGTCAGTTGTCTCATTCTCTCTCGCGTGCTCTCTCTCTCTCTCTCCTCTCTCTCTCCCTAACACTATCCCCACCATATCCCTATCCCTATCCCTATCTCTATCCCTATCCCTGTCCCTATCACTGAATAATACATCCTACAAGGCATGATTCAGGCACCAAGGACCCTTCTGTCCTGTGGCTCTGCAATCTTTAGTATGTGGCTCTCAAGGTTTCTGTGGTTGCCTCCACTGTGCCTGAAAAAGGAGAAAAATCATGGAGAATTGTGTATGGGAATTGTTCATAGGCTCTACTCACATTCCATTGACTAAGAATTAGTCACATGACTACTTCTACCTACAAAGGAGGCTGGAAAATTTAGTCTAGTTGTACACCTAGAGAAAAAAAGAGGAGATGGATTTTGTAGAGCAGATAGCTACCATCTTTCAAATGAATTTTACCATGCCAACACTCTGAATTCCATGACCAAATCAATGTTCTCTAAAGACAGGCAGGTCTTTCTCTGTCTGACTTAATTCACTTAGCATAATACCCTCTAGGTCCATCCATGTTGTTGCAAATGGTAAGATTTCGTTCTTTTTATGGCTGAATAATATTCCATTGTATATATGTACCACATCCCCACATATTCTTTATCCATTTCTCTATCAATGGACACTTAGTTTGCTTCCATATTTTGGCTATTTTAAATAATGCTGCATATGATTTTACTTGTATGTGGAATCTAAAAAAGAAAATAAACAAACCAAACAGAAACATACTCATAGATACAGAAAACAGACTGATGTTTGTCAGGTGGGAAGGAGGTTGGAGGACTGGGTGAAGGAGGTGAAGGGATTGAGAAGTTAAAATTGGCAGTTACAAAACAGTCATGGGGATATAAAGTACAGCATAGAGAATATAGTCAGTAATGTTGTAATAATTGTGTGTGGTGTCAGGTGGGCACTAGACTTATGGAGGATCACTTCCTAAATTATATAAATGTCTAACCACTATGCTGTATACTTGAAACTACTATAATATTGATTTCAACTGGAATTGAATTTTTTAAATTTTTTAACAAAAAAATAAAGTTAGGTAAAACTAGCAAATCTGAAAAACCCTGCTTTAGTCAACAAGTCTTTACTCTCAAAATTAGTTCAGCCCTCAAAAGGGTTCTGACGATCATTGACCACTGACTAGATGATGCTGACATTTCTCATGCATCAGGCCCAATCTCTTCTCCAAAGACCAAGACACGTTTGTGGAAGAAAAAGATAAGAATCCTTCAAGACACAAACCTTTCTTTTTCTTCATCATAATATTCACCACTATATCCCTGAAATCAACCACAAATCTGAGCATATGCAAATAATTTCATCTGTATTTTTGAATAAATGAATAAATAAAAAGTTTTCTTAAATTAATGAATCTTACACTTAGGATCCAGTAAAAATTTTTGAAATTATCTACCAATTTCCTCACTTTACAGAGAAGTAAACTGTATTCATATAATGTATTTTATGCAAGGTCACATAACTAGCTATGAATACAGTTCAGATAAGAACTGAAGTCTCATCAACTTCCAGCCCAATGGGTGTAGCATAGTAGTTCTAGTCAGAAGATTATAGAAAATAAATCTATTTACATCATCTATTTACATCCTCATATAATTATTGTATAATAATATATAAATATTATAGAATTATGTGTTATGTAACCATTTAATTATTGGACAATTATTATATTTTTATATAAACAATTATATGTGAGGATATATGGAAACATCCTCATTTACTTCTCTCTAATCCAAATTCTTTATCACTAAACCCTTCTAGGTCTTGGCATGGCAACTATATCTTTATTCTGTTTTATATATGTTTCTTTTTCTTTTTGCAATGATTTTCTGTCACTGCCCCACCTGGATGCCCATCTTCTCTACTTCCAGCCTTTTTTCTCAATAGGTCTGCTTATAACTCCCTATCTGTGTAATTGCTCCAGCAGAGCTAGGAAATCTGGAGAGAAGGATAATGAAAAGGGGCCAGTGATGCCTGCTCAAATGTATATCCCCAAGTGGAGGTGAAATTTGCTGTGTTTTCACCTTCAGACAACCCATCTCAGTCCTATTCTGTACATCCCAGTGAACCATTTTTCTTAACTATGAGAGAAGAAACAAACAAAGAACCTCTTTATATGATAAGGACATATACAATTCAGGGCATTAAGAGTTCATATGCTTCTGTGCTTGTATTGTCAAAGAGTAGTGATGATAATAACAGCTACCATCTTTTCAGAGCTTACCATTGGGCAGGCATTGATGAGTTGCACAAACACACCACACACTCTGTTGGGATCACCCAAACAGTGTGTACTTTCCTATTGGGGATAAAGAGACCATCTCTAAGGCAGAGGACAGAACTGACCACATCAAACTGAAATCATGACCTTGGCCAAATTGATTTCATAAATATATCCTTGTGGACATTGCAGGGGTTCTCAACTGTGTACCATGGTGCCCCAGGGTACCACAGAATATTCACACTGCTGCCATGGGAGATTTTAAGTTTTCAAGAGAAACTCTGTGACATCTGTTTGACACCATGTTAACACTAAGTTTGAGATAGTTCAGTTTCTTCATTAGATTACTACATTCCTCTTGATTACATCATGTTTCGCTAAGCTTGATTTTCAGCAGTTGCTGTAATAAAAAGCAAGTACTACATGAAAATCAGTGTGAAATAAGAAATGAGGGTTGCAGTGTCTAATGTGACTCCAAAGGTTAAGAAGCCATTCAGTGCCCAACAGGTGCTAAGTTAGTAGAATTTAAATACTTAAGTTATTTGGACATAAATACTTAATAAAGGAAACTGTTAGTTATTTGTTTTGGCCTATATGCCCCGTGAAAAAATTACTGACTCAGGGCTGATGTGAACTGAGAGAGTTAGAGAACTTCTATGGACATCATTATTTCTGAGGATAGGCAATAAAATGTGGATGTTGTGGTACATGCTCCCTCCCACTGCTTCCTCTGATAATTGCTTCAGCCAAGAAGCAGCAGCTCTGTGGAACCAACCTATGCATGCTCAGAAACTATTCTTTCCTAACATCTGCTTATATCAGAAGGATTTATGAAGACTATCTGAGCTTATGTCTACATGCTACAAATAAATGTAAATAATGAAAGTAATTAACCTCCCAGAAGTCTCAAGGATCATATTTCTGATCAAAACTGCCTGCCTCAGTGCGTTCCTTTCACCTTTCCAACAGTAATAAAGCAGTGTAGCATGTTCAGTGAGTTTCTTAATTGGCCTTCATTCCCTTTCTGCAGAGTGTTTTTTTCCCCCATGAGTTACACTTAATGCTTAGGGGCACAGGGCCTCATACTTTCAGATTCTTCCAGCTTCCATAATTGCAATATGTTGGATTGAATGGCCAAGTATTTAAACTGATATTTGGGCAAAACTTAAAATTAGTCATCATGGAAAGAACTTCTTTTTTTTTTATTTTAATCATTGTTCAAGTACAGTTTTCTCCCCTTTACTCCCAATCCAGCCCACGGAAAGAACTTCTAAAACAGATGAATTAAACCTTAAGTGTTTTAAATAAAATGTAACTAGAATTCTACTTTAATTATAAAAAGTCACAGTCTAATATTAAATGTCTGAAATTTGGAGACAGAAATAATAACTTCTTCACCTTGTCAATTACTGAATTGCTACTTCAGTCACTATGCTGCACATCTGTGAGATGAAACAGATACTCAGTGTGTTAGTTTGCTAGGGCTGCTGCAACAAAATTCCATAAACTGGATGACTTAAAACAACAGAAATTTGTCTCTTATAGTTATGCAAGCTAGAAGTCTGAAACCAAGAGGTCAGTAATGCTATACTCATTCCAAAGGCTCTAGGGGAAAAGGCTTCCTTACCTGTCTCCTACCTTCTGGTGGTTTCTGGCAATCCTTGGCATTCCTTGGCTTATAGTTGTATTACTCCAATTTTTGCCTCTGTCTTTGCATGCCATCTTCCCTCTATGTATCTGTATTTCTTTGCATGGCCCTTTCATAAGGATACCAATCATTGGATTTAGGTTCCACTCTACTCCACTATGACCTCATTTTAACTTACTACATCTGCAAAGACTTTATTTCAAATAAAGTCACATTCTGAGGTTCTGGGTAAGCATGAATTCAGAGAGGGAAAACTATTCAACCCAGTACACTTAATGATTTGGCAATTCCACTGTAGGGATTATACCCCAGGAACCCTGAAATACCAATTCCAAAGAACCTATGCACCCCAATGTTCATAGCAGCACAATTTACCATAGCCAAGTGCTGGAAGCAACCTAAGAGCCCATCAGTAAATGAGTGGATCAAAAAACTATGGTAAAGGGGGAACATGTATAAAGGACACATGGACAAAATCAAAGTGGGGTAGGGATCAAGGGTGAAAAGTGGGGATGGTTGGGATGGGGGGAGTGGTGGGGGGAAATGGAGACAACTGTACTTGCACAACAATAAAAAAAAATGTAAAGAAAAGACCATGGTACATTTACACAGTGGAATACTACACAGCAGAAAGAAAGAAAGAAAGAAAGAAAGAAAGAAAGAAAGAAAGAAAGAAAGAAAGAAAGAAAGAAAGAAAGAAAGGAAGGAAGGAAGGAAGGAAGGAAGGAAGGAAGGAAGGAGGAAAGAAGGAAAGAAGGAAGGAAGGAAGGAAGGAAGGAGGAAAGAAGGAAAGAAGGAAGGAAGAAGGAAAGAAGGAAAGAAGGAGCTCCCACCCTTCTCAACAGCATGGATGGAACTGAGGAGCATTATGCTAAGTGAAATAAGCCAGGTGGTCAAAGACAAATACCATATGATCTCACATATAAGTGGAACCTAATCAGCAAAACAAACAAGCAAGATATAACCAGAGATATTGAAATAAAGAACAGACAGTAACCAGAGGGGAGAGGGGAGGCAGGTAATGAGGGAAAGAAAAGGAAGGGTCATCAAGGAACATGTATAAAGGGACCCATGGACAAAGCCAAAGGGGGGTAGGATTGAGAGGTGGGGGTGGGTAGAGCAGGGGAATGTGGTGGCAGGAAAATGGAGGCAACTGCACTTGAACAAAAATAAAAATAAAATATGCTGCTAGGAGCATTTGGGTGCATGGGTTCTTTTGAATTGGTGATTCAGGATTCTTAGGGTATAGTCCCAGCAGTGGGATCACTGAATCAAAAGGCTGTTCTATCTTTAGTTTTTTGAGGAAGTTCCATACTGTTTTCAACAGTGGCTGCACCAGTCTGCATTTCCACCAATAGTGTACTAGGGCTCCCTTTTCTCCACATCCTCTCCATCACTTGTTGTTTGTTGGCTTATTAGTGGTGGCCATTCTGACCTGTGTGAAGTTGTATCTTGTTGTGGTTTTAATTTGCATCTCTCTAATGGCTGGTGATGTTGAGCATTTTTTCATGTGTCTCTGGGCCCTCTGTATGTCCTCCTTGGAGAAATGTCTATTCAGGTGCTTTGCCCATTTTTTCAATTGGGTTTCTTCCTGGTGTGGAGTTGTATGGGTTCTTTACATATTTTGGATATCAAACCCTTGTCCAAGGTATCATTGACAAATATGTTTTCCCATATGGTTGGTTCCCTTTCCATTTTGTTGATATTTTCTTTAGCCATGCAGAAGCTTTTTAGGTCGATATAGTTATTTTCTATTAAAGAAAGATTCCATCTTTGTTCATAATATATTTGCTTTATTTTACTGAAGGGGTAAACTTTGTAACCAAAATTATTAATAAAAAAGTGCTATTCTCCATCACACAGCCCAAATGGTGGTTTGCTCCTAACTTTCAAGGGTCATGTTAATTATTTGCAAACTATATAAAACACACTCTAAGGATAAAGCCCCAAAGCAACAGAAGAATGAATTCTTAAAAAGAAATTTAAATTAGTATAACTTTTTGCATTAAATAATGTAACTTCTGAGTACTTTGTCTCTTAAGTACTTTTTTCCCCTCCAAGAATGCAATTCTTAAAATTTTAAAACTGGTTAGACAATTTGGGATTCCTCTGGGATTTTTATGCCAGAGCCTCCACTGACATTTTGAGGAGTTAATGGTTATAATTACTTTGCCTGTAGCAATATCGCTGCCTTTAAAATAAAAGCCTCAGGACTTTTTTCTAATGTATTAGATTACATTCTATTCTACTCAAAAGGACAGGATTTATTATACAGAAAAATGTACTAAGAGTACACTGATCTTTATTCCAAAAGTCTGTTTTTCAAACATGAATCTTAAAACTATTATCACACACTTGTGGAAAATTTTATTCCTCTAATGCTCCATTTAAGAAAAAAATCAAAGTTTCTTTAGCTTACCAACTTTTAATTTTTATTTTCCTTTTTCAACAAGTCACTATTTTGCATGGTACAAATTCTTTGCTACTTTGAAAAGGTGGAGGGTAGAAATAACCCAGATCCTGTTGAGATGCAACTAGGTACATGGAGTCACAGTTGATAACTAAGAGCAGAAAGACCAAGTGGTTCCTCACAGTGGCCAATGATGTTTGTAGAGTGGCCATGCTGGCCGCTGCTCAGAGAAGACACCAAAAACTGTGGTAGCTGTAGCACTTAGGGTCAAGATGCCCACACAGAACAAAGAAGCAGAACAAAGTGCCTGGAAAAGGGTAATTATGAATAAAAATGGCACATCCAAGAGTATTTAGGTACTTGAATAAATAGAGTTGGTCTTGGGACTGGGTTGAATAAATGGCTGACATATAAGACTATATGAAATGCTCTAAAAAGATGGTCAGGTACTAGATGACCATTTTAGATAGGAAGTGACACTTGTTTTAGATCCTACAGTGAGTTGGTTAAAATGTAAAGACAAGAGCCCACGTCTTCTCATGTCTAATCCAGTGCTCTTTCTACTTTGACACACTGCCTGAAATTCTATCATTAGCATCCCTTTCCTTTAGCAGTGTCTACTGGTAAAATGCAAGTATTCCTGAGAAGGATAGTAACTTCAACCAGGTATTAGTTATTACAAGAAGTTATATACAGGAAATCAATAGTTTCCTGTAAATTATTTTATCAGGTCTTTTCCCATGACAGAACTGGGGGTGGGGCAAGCTGACAGGGGGAGCCTTGCCCCACCCATGGGAAAGTGAGGAGGTGGAGGGTGGCTGAAAGAGGCTCCTGGGCAGCTCCCCAGAAAGGAAGTCTGAGCACAGAGCCAGGGGCCTTTCATGGATAATACATGAAGAACAGAAGTACTCTGGGAAGTCAGGGAATCCTAAATGCCCACCCATCCCCAAGAACCTGGAGCAGCAGGCACTGTAAGAATGGAAAAACAGGAGTTCCGGCCAAGATGGAGGCACAGGCAGTCGCACTGTGCTTCCTCGCGCAACCAAGACTGAAGACAACAAAGATTGAGAAACAATTAACAACCAGAACAGAGAGAAATTAATTGAACAGAAGTCGGGCTCCAGTACATCCAGACCGGTAAGGAGCGGCGGAGTCGGGAGGCCTGCTAAGTGGGGTCGAGGGGTCCCG